>CAUYUJ010019760.1:533644-621144 GCA_963575745.1 Prorocentrum cordatum
GCGCGCCGCCAGGGAGCCCGCCTGCCCCCCCCCCGCGTCCACAGCGCGGCTGCCTGTGGCGGCGGCGGGCGGGCTTGAGCTCCGAAAAGGCTCTGCGCGACGTGCTGAGCAGGGGCGGAGCGTCCCCACCAGCCCTGTGGGCCTACCACGACATGTTCTTGGAGCAGCAGCGCCTTCGCCCAACAGCAGCAGCCGTGCTCTTAGACCGCCAAGCGGACGTGCTAAAACCAGACGGCCTCAGCCTGGAACGTGATGAAAACATTTCGCGCAACCCACTGGAAGTTCTCAAACAAACACTTTGGCGGGACGATGGGCAACCCGTGACGTTTCGCTACTGTTTGAACGTGGAGAGGGGCGACGCGCATGGGTCCATCTTGGCCAAGCTCGGGGCCTTTTGGGGTTCCCTGGCCATCCTCTGGGGTCGCCTTGGGGCTCTATTGCGCCGCAATGACAGGGTTCCACTGACCCGCAAACTTGAATGGGTATGTATATATATATATATGTATATGTACACACATGCAAATATGTGTATGCATGCATGTGTAAGCCCATTTATGTGTACATGTATATGTACACATCACACGCGACCGACGCCGAGAGAAGGATAGGAGAGTTTCCGTGGAAAGGGGGCGAACACTGTGCTGGCCGTCGCCGGATTTGCCCGACAGCCGCAGATGAGCCAACCCAGCGAACGCTGGCCGGCAGCACTCCCCCATATGGCTGTCCGCGCGGTCGCACCGGGGCATGCGGACAAAACTGCGATTGATCGAACAGCTTCGCCCCTCTCGCGGCGTGCAGCGCGATGTCCCACCTCCGCGCCCCTGCCCCAGCCCGCCGGCAGAGAGAATGACGACCGCCCCGGGTCAAGACCAGGCGCAGCGCGAGGCTCCTTGCGCCCCCGTGGGTGGGCCGGCAGGCGCAGGAGCAGGAGGGAAGCGCATGAGGAGAGGGAGGAGGAGGAGGAGAAAGAGGACGGGGAGGAGGAGGAGGAGGAGGAGGAGGAAGAGGAGGAAGAGGAGGAGGAGGAGGAAGACAGGACAGGAAAGGACATCCGCATAAAGGGGGTCAACGTCAACAACTACGATGCTGTGCATCGGCCCAGGGTTCTCATTAGGGCTGGCAGGGGGCATACCCCGAAGCTTCGAGGGGCGAGCACCGGGGTGGCACCATAAGGCAGGCTCGATACCTTGTAAGCACGAGTCCCTGCGGGTCAGTGCGAGGGGGGGGCAGTTGTTGGCCCTCTCGCGTGTCCATGACACTGGGGACGCGCTGGGCGAGCAGGGCTCCCAAGCGAGGGGGGCAAACGACGACGCGACCACTCAAAAAGGAGAAGAGGAAAGAAATCGCGAGGCCCTTGCGTTCCAAACTTTTACTGGGGGGGCCGAATTACATTCTACCTACGACCAGCTCTTTTTTTCCACCCGAACCTCTCCTCTCTCTCTAGGCTCACTTCTCCTCCTGAGCGTGCTCGCCCCAGGTTGCCCCATGCATTGTTGTATCTGTACTCGGATACCCTGAAGTAGTATCCCAGACTACCCCCTCGGTGAGTAGGTAGGGCCAGCATACTTATAATCACGGCATGTGGGAAGTTGGTTCTCTTTCCCTCCTCCAGTCCTCCAGCTGTACCGCTGTAGTTTCGAGATAGGTGGGGCCTCAAGGATGCGCTCTGGCGGCCTGCGTGGTTATCTAATTTTCCAATCCTCGCGCCCTGTAGTAGTGTACCTGTCGGCACTAAAAAACACATTCCAAGACTTCGTCTGTGCGAGCAGAGGGTCCTCACGCCGAGATGTCCCCGCTAGTGATGGTCCCTCTGGGTCTGCCCGCCCTGCCTGCCTAGAGTCGCACTCCGAGTTAACCTCGCTAGTGCACCTCTTGGCGTTGCAAGTGGGCTCTCTCACGCACGGCTGCTGGAGCTGGCTGCGCGCCAGTTTGCTGCCCTGAGCCAACAGCGCCGCCATCCGCGACCGCGACGACGACGATGACGACGAGGAGGAGGACGACGATGGCGACGACGACGACGACGACGACGACGACAACGACGACGACGACGACGACGACGACGGCCACGGCCAGGGCGCCGACGCCGCCGAAGCAGCCCAGGCCGGCGGCGCAGGCGCGGGCGCGGCCGGGGGCGGCGCGCGCGCGCGGCAGAGCCTGCGCTCCGCGGCGGCGGCGGGGGGCCCGGCGAGGCCCGACCTGCGGCGCGGCGCGCGCGGGGGTGCCGCCGCAGGTCGCGGGGGGGCGCCCGCCGAGATGACTGCTGCGGGAGGGCCGGCGGAGGGCCACCCGGACCCCCTCGCGCAGCGAAGAGATCGCGGCAAGTGGGTTTTTGCACCGTTGTGGGCCTCTGGAGGCCCCCGCCAGGCCTCGGGGCCGTCCACGAAAGGACTCGGAACGAGAAGCCGGTCCGGGGGAAGGGGTCCAAACCTCTGGGGGTCGACGTTGCGAAGCAATCGCGACGTCGGGGGCCTGGATAGGAGGCAACTTCTAGGAGGTGGGCCGTATCGGGGCTCTCCCGGGGCCTGGGCGTGTTGGGCAGTCGTAGCGCTCTCCAGAAGGCGTGTCGGACCGTCAGAGAGCTCTCCGAGGCCGTCTTTGGCATTCTGGGAGCCCTCTGGGGCCGTCCTTGGGTCCTTGAGCTCTCTTCGTCTAAGACGGTCCAGACTTACACTTGTGCCAGAGCTGTATCCCAAACGATGCGAAGAAATAGGCCGAAATTTCCACCTCGGACAAGTAGGGCGGATATGATATGTCTACAAAAATGTGGCGGAAACAGCCACGGCAGAGTAGGTCGGAAATCGGCATCCGAGGAGCCTGAACAGCAGGGCGGACGTGTCGGCCCAACTTTCGAACTCGCCCCAGGTACGACTGGTCCGAAGTCCAGGATCCTGGGAGGCCTTTGTGGGGACGCTGAGCAGGAACACGAGAGAGAGAGAGAGAGATTACCGGCCTGGAACATATCCCTATCCCTATGCCGGGCACCTCCTCATCACGATGCCACTCTTAGGGATTCCCCTATTTTTGGAGGGCGGATCCCTGAGATTGTCTTCGCCTTTTGGCGTGTCAGTCTTAGGGATAAGGATACGTTCGAGGCTGGTAAAGAGAGAGAGAGAGAGAGAGAGAGAGAGAGAGAGACACCACCACCGCCAGCGCGAGGAGAGCCAGCGGCGGGGCCCTCGTGGCTGTGGGGTGCCCCCTCCCCGCTCGAGGCTCCCCCCCTTCCGCCGGGCTCGGGGAGGCCTCGTGGAGCCCCTCGCTGGAGGTAGACCCCTTGCTTCGGGTCGGGCGAAAGGGGGGGATAGCGAGGGGGGGGGGGGAGAATCAGCTCGCGTAGCTGATTTCCCCGGCGCCTCCCGGCGCCGGAGGCGGCTATGTATCGAGGAATGGGCCCCTCGGTGAGGCCGAAACCAGCTGCATGCAGCAAATTTCGTAACCCCCCCTTTCCCAGTCCCCCCCCTTCGCCCGGCCCGATTGGTGGTGGTAGTGGTGGTGGTGGTGTCTCCGTCCTCCGATACGTGAGGGCTATGGAGGAAGAGAAGGATGGCAGAAGCAGAAACGTTCGACGGTCCGCGCGGATTCCTTGGATCTGCGCCAGGCCCCCCTTCCCAAGCGCGCGGGAGCGCGCCGGCGGCGGCGCCGGATGCACCGACAGGAGGGCCCAGCGCAGATCCAAGAAGTCCGCGCGGACCGTCGAGAGTCCAAGCAGCCTTGTCTTCCAGATTGTTGCAGATTCAATCAACCCGAGCAAATGGGCATCCAGCAAGAGCAGGCCAGATTCAGCCCAATGGTAAGGAAGCTTGCGGAGGCCGTCCTCTGCGTCGGTCAGAGGCCCTGCCTCGGACGCTCCGCGGGCGCACAGCGAGCCTCGGCTCACCAAAGCTTCGGTTGCAACTCTCGAGAGCCTTCCATACCATCTCGTCGGTTCTTGCAAATCGACGCAAATAGACGCCAATCAACGCTTACACCGACGCTCACCAGCGCTAAAGACGGAATCGGAGGGTACACCAGGATCACGATTTGCTACCGGACAATGCCAACTTGAACTTGCGTTTCAAGTGTGTGCGGGCGCAAACAGGGAAACGACAAGTGACATAAACATAAAAACTCTGAGGTCCGCGCGGATTTCTTGGATCCGCGCTGGGGCCCCCCGGCGGCGCCTCCGGCGCCGCCCCTGGCGCGCTCCGCGCGCCAGGGAGGGGGGTCCAGCGCCGACCCGAGAAATCCGCGCGGACCTCCGAGTTTTTATGCTTGTGCCACGTCTTGCTCCCCGAACCGAGTGCGTTTCGAGTGCGTGCGGGCGCAGACGCCGACGCCAGGACACCAGCCTCTGCCGGACGGGGCGCGGAGACTTCCCTCCGCGACGCCATCGTGGGCACGGCTGGGGCGCACGCTGCCACGCTGCCACGGCAGTGCTGAAGGGGCCCAAGGATACACAAATAGATACACACCAATCGCAGGATACCCAAAAATTTTCCAATACTTTCTGGATTTCTGTCTTCCCCCCCACTGCCCATAGTTTCCCATAGTTTCTGGGGAATCGGCGATTCATGGTGTCTGTGTGTGTTTCTTTTCCCTCCTGAAATGCTGCGCCGTCAGTACCCGTCCCAGGCCACAGCAATACCTACAGCACGCGCCGAGGAGGGAAAGGAGAGTGGCGGCAACGGCGAGGAGGGACTCGGATCCAGAATTGTGGCCCGCGCCCGGGAAAGGGCGCAGTGAAGGACGATGGGCTGCAGCGAGAATACCCTTGATGAAGGACCTGAGACGTTTCGACTGGAACGACGCAAGGTCCATGCCAGACTTGAACGTCCTGCGACAATGCAAGTGCTGCTTCTTCGCAACGCGGAGTTAGGCGCGGCAGACTGGACACACATAACACAACATGGGCTAGCGCATGTTCCCTCAAGACTGGAACCGATCGCCGACCAGACGAAAGGCTCCGCTTCGGTGGCGGACCTGACTTGGGAATTCTCGATGGCTCTGCTCGGCCCGCGCTCGCTCTTGAAAAAAGGCCTTGGAATTATGCCAATCCAAGATCGTAGTGCCGCCTTGCTTCTGATACGAGTGCTCCAAAAAAGTGTTGCTGGCTACTACCTTCTTGCGAGAATATCAACGGTCACAGACTTCGTTCCAACATTGAGCCAAACAGAGAGGGAGACATAACACCCCCCCATTTACGGCAGGCTCTCTTTGAAGGAACCCAGTCGTGGCGACGAGACGCCATCCCCTGGAGGCACAACAAAAACAAACAGATGGCGTCAAAAAACTGTCCTCAGATGAGCCCCAGTTGAGTCAACGGCGGCTCTCCCGTCCGGCCGAGTCAAATCCGCTCAGAATCGGCCCCCGAGGCCCCTCCCGAGCCCCATCCTGATAAGTCCCTCGACGCAGCACGGCAGAGAGGGCCGCCGCTGTCTCGACTGGGCCTCCCCGAAGACCTCAAGACCTCGAAGACCTCGAGACCTCGAAGACCTCGGAGACCTCGAAGACCTCGAAGATCTCGAAGAGATCGAACCGCGAGAGCCTCGAAGGCATCGAAGACCTCGAAGACCTCGAAGAGACCTCGAAGAGATCGAAGACCGCGAAAACCTCGAAGGCACCGAATCTCCCCGGGCGCCGAGGCGCGGACCCGGCGCGGGCGCCGGAGTCCCCGGCCGCGCGCGGCCGCGCGGCGGCGGCGGCGGCCCCGCGCTCCCAGAGCCAGAGGCCGGCGGCGCGCTGCCGGGCCTTGCCCGACGAGGCCGCCGCCGCCGTCGCCGCCGCCATCGTCGCCGCCGCCGCCGCCGTCATCGTCGTCGTCGCCGTCGCCCGTCGCCCGTCGCCCGTCGCCCGCTGCCGTTGTCGCCGCCACCATCGCCGTCATCGTCGCCATCGTTGCCCGCGCTGTCGCGGTCGGCTGGCCACCGAGGACCCGGAAGGGGCCCAGGAGCAGCCAGGCACGTCCCCCCAGGAGGCAGCAACCACAGCCAGATCGCCTCCTCCTCCCCCTCCTCCTCCTGCAGTCTTGGGGATGGCACCGGCGCCCTCCTCCTCCTCCTCCTCCTCCTCCTCCTCCTCCTCCTCGTCCTCCTCCTCCTCCTCCCCTCGTCCTCCTCGTCCTCCTCCTCCTCCTCCTCCCCCTCCTTCTCCTGCAGTCTTGGGGATGGCACCGGCGCCCCGAACCACATGCCCCCCCTGCGGAGGCCGAAGCTGTATAAGAGCACTGCAGGACGACGCGCCCGGCAAGGGGGCAGGCGCGCGGAGGCGTGCGGCACGGCGAGTCGCGCTGGACCCCATGGCTTCCCCCCTCCGCGCCCCGTTGACGTGCCTGCCAGGAGGAGGAGGAGGAGGAGGAGGAGGAGGAGGAGGAGGAGGAGGACGAGGAGGACGAGGAGGACGAGGGGAGGAGGAGGAGGAGGAGGAGGGAGGAGGAGGAGGAGGAGGAGGAGGAGGAGGAGGAGGAGGAGGAGGAGGAGGAGGGAGGAGGAGGAGGAGGAGGAGGAGGAGGAGGAGGAGGAGGAGGAGGAGTAATTCTCGCCGCCTGCCGTTGACGAGCTCGCAGACGGCGCCTGCGCGGCTGTGTCCCAACGGGCGCCCCGTCCCACGGCCGCCGCTGCCGCCCCACCGCCCTTACGAGGCTTTGAGGGCTTGGCGGGTAGAGTGGGCGAACTCTGCCGTTCGACGCTCGCCTCCTCCGCGTTCCGTTCCAGTCCCGTCGCCTCCGAGTGCATGCAGGCAGCTCGGCTGGGCGTCCGCGCCGGGCGTGGGAGTGCAGGGCTTTTCGGCTGCCGACGGACGGATGGGAGCATTGCTTGCTGCTGCCTTTCGGCCAGGCTAGCGGACAACAAGAGCTGCCAGCAAGAGCTGACATGTGAGAAGAGCGCGTCGCCACCGAGAGGAGAGCAGCAGCGACTGAGTCTGGCCAATGCCGGAAGAAGAACATAAGGCAGGCACGGTGACGCCTACGAGTTCAATTCGCGTTTCTTGGGCTTGTACTTCAGAGTGTGGTGGAATGCTGTCGCCGCATGTCTCACTTGCGATGCGTGGTGCTGCCCAATGCTTTGGATGTATGTCTATGCAGACTGACTCGGGCTGACAGAGTTGCGTCAAAATATAATATCCTCAGCTCGAAGTTTACACTGTGTGGTGGTGTGCTCGTGGATCAGGGCCTTTGCCGTGCGTAAAGGAAGTTTGCGATCATGCATTGCTTTGCCGCGCCATATGCAATGGTTTTTGAAAGCGATTGCTCGTTCCTCGCCTCTCCGGTGCTGTGAAGTTGTACAGCCGACAGTCTCCACACAGAAGGGTTGCCTACAACGTAGCAGAGGGCTACAATAGGCGATTTCCATGAATAGCCCAGGTCACCTTGCGTTGCCCCATTGATAGCACATACACATGATATATTTCCCGAGCAATGCTTGCCCATAGATGCTGTTACTTCTGTCCAAACGAACTGGGACTGACGGGCGGTCAGGCTGCTCCGTGCTCGCCGTCGCCGCCCCGTCGCCGCCTCGTCGCCGCCCGTCGTTTGGACCTGATTGTCGGTCTGGCCGCTCCATGCTCGCCTGGCCACCCCGTCGCCGCTTCGTCGCAGCCCAGTGATTGCACCGCAAGGATTGCACAACATAGATTGCACTGCGAAGGTTGCACAACATGGATTTCACCACCTGTACTGCACAACATCGGCGTGTCGAGCATTGGTTGCACCGCGCTGGTGGAACAATATGAATTGCACCACGTCGGTGGCACACCTTATGTTGCACAATGTAGATTGCACAACATAGATTGCGACACAAATGCTGCACACATCTCCTGGACGACCTTTGCATCCCTTTATTCTGGGAAATTATTCAAACTTACCACCCAAATTAACGGCATCACTTGTTTTGTATGGCAATGACCTATGTTTCTGCGTATCATCCCAGCCCAAACGATAGACCCCCCCGCCATCCTCCACAAAACCAATACTATGCGACAACTCTCGGTTATTATGAGAATCGCAAGTTGTCACACATCCGTTGCGCAAACAATGGACGAAGTGCGCACGCGCGCGTCGTCGCGCGCGCATTCGGGATTTTTCAGGTTTCGCACGGAAATAAACATCAACTGCGCTAAAAGTATGTATAACATGAAATAAGGCTGTGCAACCAGAAGGTTCCCCAAAAAACGTGTGCGCCCCCGCTCTAGCGAACTCTGGGAACAAACAACGATGTGTCTCAACATTCTCATTCCATGTTTCCAAAATGGCCTTTCGCATGCGTCGTAATCGTTCGAACACCCTTGCGCGCGTGCTGTCGCAAGACCCTTTGCACAAAATAAGACGAAGTGCACACGCACGCGTCGTCCTGCGCTTATGCCGCAATCTTTGACAAAAACCGTCGGTTCCGTAAGGATTCCAAACCGAGCGCCCCAGAATTATATACAACACAAGGCTTTGCAACATCAGAGTTCAATGAATCTGGCGCTCGCGCTCGTGCGGGATCACAAAAAAAACCTCGGTAACGCCTTTGCGCGCGTGCTGGGGCGGGGGCACGATCCGTGTCAAAATAATACCACGCGGGCCAATCGCGCGCGCCGACCGCGCACGCATGTCGAGCTCCTTCAAAAACCTTTATCGCCGACGCGAGGACATCCTCCTCGATGTCGGCGGGCGTTATCAACATCGGCGCCCGTCATCGCCACCTTCGTGACCATCGCTACTCCAAGAATCGTGTCTACCAGTGCCGGTGTCGCCATGATACCGCGCCCGCCCAAGTCACCGACTCGCACTGGGGTGCCCGCCAGGAAGTGCCAAGCGGTCAGCGCCACCGCGGCTTGGCATTGCTTGGTTCGGCGTCGTTAGACATTGTTTGGCGTTGCTTGCAATCGGTGCTTGACATTGCTGGGCGTTGCTTGTGATTTGCTTGGCGTTGCTTCGCAGTGCTGAACAAGGCCTAGCAGTGCTTGGCCTTGTTTGATATTGCACGGGCGTGCCTGGGCAACCCCGACGGGCGCCTCTGACGAAGAGCCCCGCACCCACCAGCGTCCATCAAAAACATGTGAGAGCCCCGTCGGTCGTGCCAAAGTAGCCGGCAGCGGTGCGCGCGAGCATGCGCGGGCTAGCGCGGCCGAAGAAATGCACCAGCCAGCGCCACGTTCTCATCACAATCGCCGCCGCATGGGTTTTGCAAACCAAGTTGCGGGTGGGTGGATGGGATGTTTGCAAGAGCATGGACGTTGTCATCTCATATGTAATAATCAATTGCGCCACATAAATTGCATCACATGGGTTGCAACACGTACGCTGCTAGAGTAACACTGTTTGGGGCCCACGCTGGCCCCGTAACATTTTATACATGTGTGCGTGGTGAATTCCAGCAAACTCCGTGCGTCTTCTGTTCCCAATCATCCTTCTTCTCCTCATCCTCATTCTTCGCCAGCGTGTTGGTGTTCCTCTCTCTGTTCCTCCTCCTCCTCCTATGCCTCTTCCTCCTCCTCCTCCTCGTCATCCTTCTCCTCCTCTGCTCATGGCGGAGGGGGAGGAGGAGCAGGCACAGCAGCAGCAGCAACAGCAACAGGAGGAGCCGCGACGCTGTCTCCGCAGATCCACACGGGCCTCCAGCAGAGGCTTATGGAGACCCTCCCACCCCAGAAAAAAATGGGGGAAGCAAAAAGCTACAACTATCCAAAATACGCCGATCCTCGCGACTCCTGCAGGAGGGGGAGGGGTTGTTTTGTATAACCCCGGAAGGTCTGATTTCCTAAAAATTATTGCAGTCGACCACGGACCCGGGAGGTGTCGTCAGAGAGGGGAGGGTGGGGGAGAAGAGAGGACGAGGGGGGAAGGGATGAGCGGAGGAGAAATGGGAAGAGGAAGGCGTGACGAGGGAGGAAGGAGATAAGGAGTGAGGAGGGAGAGGAGCGAGGTGGGAGGAGGAGAGGGATGAGCGAGGTGGGAGGGGGAGAGGGAGGCAGAAAGAGAGCAGGAAGATCAGGACTGTCTATCGGGGGGACGACGGGTTGGGTGATTCTGGGGTGGGGGGTAATTCGTTGGTGATCGGTCTCATTGCGCGTTGTAGCAGGATGTGAAGGGGATCGGGGGGGTAAACATGATAAGAGAACGTGCTACGGTCAGACACGATCGCTTCGCGTGTGGCGGCGGCGGCCCCACAACGACACGCTGCGCCTTGCAACCCGATTGCGTTTCGCTCCACTTCGCGGGGCGGGAGGCTGAGAAAAGCCAGACAAGTGAACGCTTGGAAACGGGGCATGGCTGGCGCGTCGCGCCGAGGAGTGATGGGCCAAAACGCACGGCGCGACACGCTGAGCAAACGTTTCTGACAGCAACACTACGGGCAAAAAGAAGACGGAGGACGGAGGATGAATACGGAAGAGGAGGAGAAGGACGACGACGAGGCGATGGCGACGGCGACGGCTTCGGGAGCGCCGGCGACGGCGGCGGCGAGGGACACTGGGGGGACAAAAAGGCACCCATATGGCCACTGCCTGGACCTCACCCGGGGCGCGTTCTGACCAGAATTTCGAGGAGACTCGTAGCGACGACGGCCCTCCATGACGAGCAGCGGTATCGAATGATTTTTCTCCTGTAAGCGGCGGCGACGGCGACGGCGAGGGTGACGACGACAGCGCTGGCGGTGGCGACGACGGCGACGGCAACGGCGGCGACGGCGCTCGCCTTTCAGGCCAGAGCCTGGGCCTCCAGCGGCCGTCTGGGGCGACCCAAGCACCCTGCCGAACGCTCTCGTCGAGGCGCAGCTGCCGGGGAGCACCCTGAAGCTGGGAAACCTGCAGGAACCAACGAAGAAGTCCGAAAACCTCGAGCCTGAACCTCAAACCTCGGATCTCGAACCTTGAGACATCGACCGTCCGAAGACTTCTCCCCTTTGCGCCGGGGCAGCGGCGATGGCGGCGTCGCCAGGATAAGGCCGCAGCGAGCGGGTGATGCGCACCTAGCTTGTTTTCGCTTCTCTGTTGCGGGAGGCCGCTTGGGGAAAGGGCCCCCACAACTCACTCGACATGCCTCCTGGTGGCTGGGCGGCGGAGTCTGAACGAGTTCAGCCGACGAAGGCCTTCCTTCCAAGCTGTTCTCTTATCGCTGTCCCCACAGCACCGATTCACAGCCCACGGAAGGCGCCAACCAACCCTCCTCCTCCCCTCCCCCCCACCTCGCTTTCCTCCTCCTCCGCCGGGTATACAACCGCATCCATTCAATCTTCCCGTCGGTTCCTGTCTCGAGCCCAGCAGTGCATCCGAGCCCTATCCAATCCACCCCACCTCCCCCCTCCCTCTCTTTGCCCCTCCCTCCCGCGCAGCCCCGAAAGCGGCCTGCACGCGCCGAACGGCGCCAGCAGAGGACCGGCGCGCGCGGGCGCCCGCGGGGGCGACGGGGCCCCCGGGCGCGCGCGGTCCAGCGCCGGCGTGGGGTCGCCGGTCCTGCGCCGCTCCGCCGCCGCCGCCGACGACGACGACGACGAGGGCGACGACGACGACGACGAGGACGACGACGACGACGGCGGCAGAACGGCCGGCGGCGGCGGCGGCGATGACGACGACCTCTCCTCCTCCGCCACACCGCCTTCTCCCCCTCCCTTCTGAGGCAAGCCGCGGAGAGGAAGCTCGTAGCGTCAGCTCTCCACCTCCATCTCCTCCTCCTCCTCCTGCTCCTCCTCCTCCTCCTCCTCATCCTCCCTTCCTTCCTTCATTCCTTCTTTCCTTCATGTTTTCATTATTTTCTTCCTTCGTTCCTTTCGCCGGCGACGCGCGACGCGCGACACGCGACCCCCGACGGTGACGGCGACGGCGGCGGCGGCGACGCATCCGTGGGGGGCACCCTCCTCGAGGGCCCTTGCGGCAGCAAGGCAGCGCCCACGCGCGCGGGGGAGCGCAGCAGCGGGGGACTGCCCGGACCTGCTTGCCGGCAAGGGCCACCGCTTGCGAGCGGCGAGGGGTGGCCCCCGCCGCCCGCCTCTGCCTCGCCCGTCTCCTCCTCACCCCCTCCTCCTCCTCCGCATCCACCTCCTCGTCCTGCTCCACCTCCTCCTCCTGCTCATCCTCCTCCTCCTCATCTCTTCCTCCTCGTATCCTGCTCCCTCTTCCTGCTCCTCCTCCTCCTCTCCTCCTCCTCCTCCCTCCCTCCTCCTCCCTCTCCCTCCTCCTCCTCCTCCTCCTCCTCCCCCTCCTCCCTCCTCCTCATCTCCTTCTCCTCCTCGTCGTCCTGCTCCTCTTCCTCTTCCTCCGCCTCCTCCTCCTGCTCCTCCTCCTCCTCTTCCGCCTGCTCCTCCTCTAGCTCATGCTCCTGCCCCTGCTCCTCCTCCCTCCTCCTCCTCCCTCGTCTGCTCCAGCTCCTCCTGTTCCTGCTCCTGCTCCTCCTCCTCCTCCTCCTTCTGCTCCTCCTCCTCCTCTCCTCTCCTCTCCTCCTCCTCCTCTCCCTCTCCTCCTCCTCCTCCTCCTCTCTTCCGCCTCCTCCTCCTGCTCCTCCCCCTCCTCCTCCTCTCCCCCTCCACCTCCTCCTCCTCCTCCTTCTCCTCGTCCTGCTCCTCCTCCTCCTCCTCCTCCTCCTCCTCCTCCTCCTCCTCCTCCTCACCCTCTTGCTCACACTCCCACTCCTGCGTCCTCCTCAGCGTACCGCGGCGGCGGCCCTGGCGAAACGCCGTGCCCTGCGAGTTTGCAGCGCCTCGATAGCTCTGGTTCTTGGTGCGGGACGCCAAGAGAAGGCCAGTGCGCGGATGCCTGGGGACTGGGGCGTGGGCAGCTCTTTTGCGCTGAGACGTGGTGGGCCTTCACCGGCGGCGCGACACGCTGAGCTAAGCTAAAATCCCAAACCGTATCGGTATCCACGCCTTCACGGTTTGGAGTCCAGTGGCGCGATCTCGTGGATCTGGATGTGTGGTCGCATGGGTGCGGTCTGCGAAGGCAATCTGCAAAACAACGCCCCGTGCCCACGAGGTCCCGGCCTGGGGGCCAAGCCCGCGAGGGCCCGCCCACGCACCATGCCGAGAGTCAAGGATAAAGGATTCTCGGCGGCAAAGTTCTGCAAACTTCTCAGACGCTGAATGCCGGCCTCGAGCCCTGTGCCTCCCAAGAGGCCAAACGCCTTCAAACATCTAAGGGAGATCAGTGTATTTGGGCGTGTGGGTCAGTCGGTCCTCCACCAAGATCATGAGTGTAAGCCTTCTGGCGTGTGGACGTCTGATGGGCATCCGAGGCCTCAAGATGGCCCAAGAGAGCTCCAAGCGGGGCCCAGGAGGACACCAAGGCAGCCCCAACAGCGCCAAGAGGCGCCCAAGAGCGCCCCAAGACGCCACGTTTCGGCCTCCGAGGTAGGGACCTGACATGTTGAGCCGTGGCTTCCAAGACGGCCCCACGAGGCCTTTCAGACTCCCCAGAAAGCCCCAAGAGGGCTCTGACTTCACCCGAAGGAGCCCACGGAGGTCCCCAAGAGGCCCCACGGGGATGCCAAGAGGCCTCACAACGACAGATCCGCAAAGGCCGCCTCCTCATCCTCATCCGTTCCGTCCTTCCTTCCTGCGATCGCTTCTGGACGGGCTGGTGGGGACATGTTCGGGGCTCGGCCACGAGGAACCTTCCGCGGGAAGCCCAGCCCTGAGACCCCAGGACGCCCATCTTTTCTTCTGGCGTGGGAACAGCAAGCTTCCCACCGCGAGACCATCGAAACCCCAAGAAACCCAGGGCACCCCGGGCGTTTCTTGGCATGGGTCTCCACTGTTCGCGGCGCGCCACTCGGACTAGTGCAGTTTTGCGCGCGCCAGGCGACGGCTCGCAAGGCGAATGCTCGCGCGGGAAGGACGTCGCAGGGCGAGGGAAGGCTGCAGAACGGAGCGGGACGGGCCGGGACGATGCACACCATCTCCATATCGTCGTGGTCACTGTGCTGATGTCGTCGAGTATGGGCGTGTGTGTGAGGGAGCCATGATGCTGTGAAAGGTGGAGGAGGAGGAAGGAAGTGACGATGATGATTATGCTGGTGATGATGACGATGCTGATGATGGTGATGATGAAGATGAAGCTGATGATTATGACGGTACTGATGATGGTGATGATGAAGATGTCGATGATGATGATGATGATGATGATGATTACGATTATGATGATCATTATGCTGATGATTATGGTGCCGGTGATAGTGGTAGCGATGGTGACAGTGGTGGTGATGATGGTGATGATGGTGACGATAATGATGATGGTGGTGGCGATCGTCGAAGTAATGGCGGGAACGAACAAGTGAATGCGTGAGTGCATGAGCGTGCGCCTGTGTTGGAGGAGGGTGGGGAGGAGAGAGGATGGTGCTCCTGCGCGGTATGCCCAAAGGAAACGAGAACCCCCGCCTGGTCGACGACGACGACGACGACGACGACGACGACAACGCGACGAGCCACGAGCAACGAGCAACGACGAGCGACGACGACGACGTCGACGACGAGCGACGGCCAAGCCCGTTGTCAAAAGGCTCGACGGCGGCGCCGCGCCTGCCACGTCCACCGCCGGGGGGGGCGGGCCCGGTCGACAGCGGCCTGGCGGCGGCGAGGCCGGGCCGCCGCGCGCGGCGCCTGGGGGGGGAGGGCGGTCGGGGAAGCACGAGGATGCCTCTGCAGTCGATCGGACAAGCAAGGAGCCCTCCTCAAGTGCCCCTTTAGGGGATTCTCCCCCACCCCCCTAGTCAGGCTACCCCCATACCCACCCGCCCGAGCTCTCGGGAAACGGTCGGGACTTCTAGGGGCCGGCATGGCCAAAAATCAAGACACGTCGCCGCGCCGCCTGCCCCCGGCGCGCCCGAGGGGGCGACGCCGACACCACGGCAAGCCCACGGCAGACCCACAGCAGGCCCTGCGCCCGAGGCGGCGTTTACCCCGGTGGCTGGGGCGCCCTCCCCAAAAGACGCAGGGCCGCGCGTCGGAACGAACGCGACACATCGGATGTCTGGGAAGGCTTCCCAGACCTCCGCCGACATGCTTTTTCAATCCGCGGCCCCAAAGGTCCCGACCCGTTCCCCGGGATTGGCCTTGCGTCCCGGATTCGGGGACCTTCTGACCCGGGTCAGTCCAGACCCGGGTCAGTCAGGTCTTGCAAAATCCTGCAAGATCCTGCAAGACCCTGCACGCGAACCCGGGTCAATAAGCGAACGCTCCTGCAAGATCCTGCACCCAAGCCCGGGTCAACGCGACCCTGGCCCTGCAGAAACAATGACAATTTCCTGGAGATCCGTTTTAGCAACCACGGATTTGCCAGCCCTCGCCCAGCTTCCGACATGTTTTCGATACCCGCCCACTCCGTCTTCGATTGCACCCCCTTTCGGGGGGAATCTCTTCCTTGTCGGCCACCTACTGGAGCGCGAAGAAGTCTCAAGCGAGAGCGCCGTGCATGAGTCCAGGGGCTTCTCTGGCCAGGGGGTCTCGGAACACCGATGGAGAAATATCGAACGGGAGCCTTTGCCGCCGTGTCTGGGCCTCCACCAACTTGCCTGAATTACGGGAGCCTCTCGAGCGAGAGCGCCGTTCCTGAGTTCGGGGGCCTCCTTGGCCAGGGGCTCTCGGAGTAAATCGTGAGGAAGTATCGAGCAGGAGCCCTTGTCGTCGTGGCTGGGCCTCCGCCAACTTAATTGAATTGCGAGGAAGTCTCGAGCGAGAGCGCCGTTCCTGAGTTCGGGGGCCTCTCTGGCCAGGGTGTCTCGGGGTAAATTGTGAGGAAGTATCGAGCGGGGGCCGTTGTTGTCGTAGCTGGGTCTCCAAGACCCACATGTAGGCTCAAGCCAACGTTCGAGCGGGAGCCTCGTTTTCAGACAAATTGCTGCCGGCGTCGAGGCGAGAGTGCGCGGAACCGTTTCCGGAGATCAGCAATAATCATTCGTTTGAAATGAATACTCAACACAACAACAACACCAACAACAACACCAACAACAACAACAACAACAACAACAACAACAACAACAATTACTAGCACGTGGGGACACACCGTTCTCACCAGTGCCAGGGTTTTCATAGGAGGCGGGCAATACCCCCACTTTGTGGGGGGGCCGGTTCAAGCTCTACCAAATTTCCAAACGACTCTTCGCCACCACCCACACCCAGCTTCCCGCCCTATGACGTTCGGACACTTCACTTCGTGGCATGCGGACGACCGTGGCTACTATTCAGGGCCCCGCGGCCGACGACGACGGCGTGCGCGCGCGAAGAAAAAACGAATGTGTCCCGCATGGTATTATTTGACAGGGATGATGGCCCTGGCAGGTGCGCAACCGTTGTTGCAGAAGTTCGAAAAAGTTGCTCGCAAAAGCCCGTTTGACAGAAATGATTAAAAAGTGTTGGGTTTCCTACGAATCCGCAAGAGCGCGCGGGATGACATTTTGACATTTTTTTTTGAAAAACCATTGGTTTTTTGATGTTTTTATGTTAAAATCGCTACGAAAACTAAGGTTTTGGAAGGATTTCGTCTTGCGCGCGCGAATGTCCACTTTACCTTATTTTTTGCAAGGGATTCTTGAAGTTTGGTTATGTTAGAACAAGAAATGTCCACTTTAGCTTATTTTTTGCAAGGGAAAACCGATCGTAACAACACAACCGGATCCGGACCAACCCGTTTTGCCTGAGACTTCCTCACGAAAATTATGAAAATGAGGCTGCGGCCTAGGCGCGGCGGGGGGGTCGTGCACCAGGGGTCCCAACAATAATTATTCTTTAAAAATAATAATGTTCAACAATAACACCAACAACAACAATCAGTTTAAGACTGCTCGCTCTTATCTGCTCGCGTGTCATTCAATATGCATATCCCAAACCCTGGATACCCGCCCTCTTCGTCTTCGATCGTACCCCCTGTTGGGGTGTGTATTCATTCCCTGCCACGTGTGGTTGGTGAAGCCCTTGAAAACGAAGGGTAACAGATAACGGGGGAGAATGAGGACGAAGGGATGGGGCCACGACGGGCGACTGCGAGCGGGGGCCACGAAGGGCATATAATGCGGGGCAACAATGGGCAGCGACGGCGCCACTGAGGGCAGCAACGGGGCCACGAAGGGCAGCGAGCGAAGGCGACCGCGGAACCAGCACGGGCAGCGAGGGGCATCGAAGGCGGGCGAAGGGCAGCGAGCGGCGACTGCAGTTTCTAACGGGCTGGTCGGGCGGGCAGGCTCAGACGGGCGGGTCGAGCGGGCGGGTCGTTGAAGCGTAATTTCTGCTTGAACCGCTAGGTAAGATGTATCGGGAGCGCGATTCCTGAGTGTCGAGGAGCGGCATCTTAATCAATTGTGAGGAAGTATCAGGCGGGAGCCGCGATTCGGTGGTCAGTTGCGAGAAGTCCCAAGCGAGAACGCGATTCTTCAATACATTGCGAGGAAGTATCAAGCGGGAGCCGCGATCCGGCGGTAAATTGTAAGGATGTCCCAAGCGAGAGCGCGATTCTTCAATAAATTGTGAGGAAGTATCAGGCGGGAGCCGCGATCCGGCGGTAAATTGTAAGGATGTCCCAAGCGAGAGCGCGATTCTCCAATAAATTGTGAGGAAGTATCAGGCGGGAGCCGCTGCTGTTGTAAACCGGGGGCCAACAACGCAGTTTGACCCTCAACATTTTCACTTATTAAAAACAGGCTGCGAGCCCCGGGAAGGGCACTTCAATCGAAAAACAAACAAAATGTGTACTAGACGAGGGGGATCAACACAAATTATTTCTCAGAAATGAGAATTCAACAACAGCAGCAGCAGCAGCAACAACAGCAGCAACAATCATGCACACGAAGCATGCGACCATCATGATCACCATCCCCATCATGGGGGATTATTGTTCTATATCGGGGTCCGGTATTCCCATTCCCAGATCTCCCGCCCAATGAGGTCTTGCAAACACCTCCTCCGAGGAATTTCAACATATTCCGCCTCGAAAACGCATGCCCGCGCCTTGATGCGCCGATGCGAGACCGCCAGTGGAGCCCCAGCCAAGGGTAAATCACAAGGAAGTATCGAGCGACAGGATTGCCTCGGTGGAGATGGGGGCTGTCGGCGGCGAGGCAAGGACCTGGCCCTGAATAGAAAGGGAGGAGGTCTCGAGCAGGGCCGCTGTTGTTGCTGGGAGCGGCGCCAATGCTGAAGAGAGTAGGGCGCTAGTCCAGCGTAAATCAAAACGAAGTCTCGAGCGGGAACGCTGGTTTCGTTGGGACGGCGGTTGTCGGCGGCGAGGAGGAACACCGCCTTGAGTAAGAAGGGAGGAAGTCTCGAGCGGGAACCATGGTTTGTCGGGACGGGGGCTGTCGGCGGCGAGGAACAGCACCGTCCTAAGGAAAAAAAAAAAGGAAGCCTCGAGCGGGAGCGTTGTTCTTGCTGGGAGCGGCGCCAATTCAAAAGAGAGTAGGGCGCCAGTCCAGCGCAAGACGGGAGGCAGTCTCGGGCGGGAGCGCTGGTTTTGTCGGGGCGGCAGATTTCGGCGGCGAGGACGGGCACCGCTTTGAGTCAAAAAGGGAGGAAGTCTCGAGCGGGAGCGTTGTTCTTGCTGGGGGCGGCGCCGATGAGAGAAAGAGAAGCGCGCCAGTCCATGGTAGAGTGGGAGGAAGTCTCGAGCGGTAGCGCTGGTTTTGTCGGGACGGCTGCTTTCGGCGGCGAGCAAGAGCGCCAGCCCTGAGCAAAGAAAGAGGAGAGTCACGAGCGGGAGCGTTGTTGTTGTTGTTGTTGTTGTTGCTGTTGTTGTTGTTGTTGGTGGTGATGTTGTTGTTGTACGTGTTGTTGTTGTTGTTGTTGCTGCTGCTGCTGTTGTTGTTGTTGTTGGTGTTGTTGTTGTTGGTGCTGTTGTTGTTGTTGTTGGTGTTGTTGTTGTTGTTGTTGTTGTTGTTGTTGTTGTTGTTGTTGTTGTTGTTGTTGTTGTTGTTGTTGTTGTTGTTGTTGTTGGGGGGGGCCTTTTGGCGCCTCCCCAAACCACTCGAGCGTGAGCCTCATTTTCAATGAAAATGTAGCCGGCGCCGAGGCGAGAGCGCCAAAGCGCCTGGGGGGGGTCCAACAATAATATTGTTGAATAATGAACATTCAACACTAATCATGCTAAGCTATTCGCTCTTGCCTGATTGCGTGCCAAGCCCTCGATATCCGCCCTCTTCGCTTCCGATCGTACCCCCATTATGGGTAGATATTCTTTGGCTGCCGCGTGTACCTGGTGCAGCCCCTGGGGCAGGGGAAGAGGGGACGCATGGAGGGGGGAGGGAGACGAGTGGACCACGGAATTACCAGGAGGAAGCTAGGAGCAAGAAACGCGGGGCAGACCCGGACGGGCAGATCGTGTGGGCAGACCCTAGCAGACCCCAGCAGACGCGGGATGCTGAAGCGTGCGTGCTGCGTGAATCGCGAGGGCGTCTCGAGCGATAGCCCGCTTCCCAAGTGAATCGTGAGAAATTCATAGCGGGAGCGTGATTCCTGAGTGCCGAGGGCGCGGACGCGGCACTGGAGCGAATTGCGAGGAGGTCCCACGCGAGCGCGCGACTCCTGCATAGACTGTGAGGAAGGCCCCAGCGAGAGCGCGATTCTTCAAGAACTTGTGAGGAAGTGTCACACGGGAGCCGTCGTTGTTGTAAACCGGGGGCGGGGGCCAAAGACACAATTCTGAGATCCAAGATCCCCCTGCCCCCCTCTGCACGTGGCCGACTGTCGACGCCCCTGATCCAAATGGTTTCCGGGCCATGACTCAGACATTCGGCGGTCTTTCAGGACGATCCAGGCAGCCCCGGAACTCTCGTGGCGAGGTGCAGCCGCTGGAACGCACCCTGAGGCTGGAAAGCCGTCGAGAGCAACGAAAACACCGAAAACCTCGAGCCTAACGTTACCCCTCTGCGTTTGGCCCATCCAGTCTGCAAGCCAAGACGCCTCGCCACTGCGTGACGAAGGGCCCTCCCCCCCACGGGAGACGACGCCGCCGCCGCCGCCGACGACGACGACGACGACGACGACGACACGGACGACCGACGACCGACGACGACGACCGACGACCGACGAACGACGACCAACGACCGACGAACGACGACGGACGAACGACGACGACGCCGACGACCGACGACCGACGACGGCGCGCGGCCCCAGCGCGGGCGGCTCCTCGCGGGGGCGGCGGGGCGCCCGGCGGCGCGGGGCCCGGCGCGGGCGGCGCGGGGCCGGGCCTCGCGCCGACCGGGGCGGGGGCGCTCTGCCGCGCGGGAGGCTCGGCGCGGGGCGGCGGCGGCGCGGCGGCGCCGACGGAGCCCCACGACGGAAGGCGTCGGGCCCCAGGGAGCCCCAAGAGGCCCAGGGAGGCACCCAGGAGACCCAGAGGGGGCCCCAAGAGGCCCCTGCAGGGCTCCCGAGAGGCCCCCAAGAGCCTCCCGAGAGGCCCCAAACCGATCCCCAAGAGGCACCCGAGGACGATCGTCGTCGTCGTCGTCGTCGTCGCCGTCGCCGCCGCCGCCGCGGTGGTCGTCGTCGTCCGTCGTCCCTCGTCGTCGTCGTCGTCGTCGTCATCGTCGTCGTCGTCGTCGTTCGTCGTCCTCGTCATCGTCGTGGTCGTCGTCGTGGCCGCAGTCGTGGTGGTCGTTCGTCGTCGTCGTCGTCGTCGTCGTCGTCGTCGTCGTCGTCGTCGTCGTCGTCGTCGTAAACGTCGTCGTCGTCTTCGTGGGCGATGACCCCTGATCCGCCACAGCGTGGGCGATCTCGCAAGTAGCTCCCTGGTTTGCCTACTGAGCGGCATGAATGGTTCCTCGTGCTCCCCGCCCTCCCCTCGAAGAAGGGATACCCCATACGCACGAAGAGAGAGAGAGAGAGACCTCATACGCGTAGTGATTCGTAGGCATCGGTGGGTACCCAACCACCCCGGCGCGGAGCGCGCAGAGCGCGCGGAGCGCGCCAGGGGGCTGCCGCAGGAGCGCCGCGCAGGGGCCCGCCCTACTTGCCAAGCTCCTTGGATGCCGAGTTCCGCCGTGCTTTGCCGTCGTTGTTTCTGCCGCGACTCTCCTGACGCTCTGCCCCACGTTTCCGCGCCGTGTGGGCTGCACGTTCGACACGACTTCAAGTCTGAAATGCAACGAAGTGCGGCGGATCTGAATCGGGGGGGGGTCGGCGAGCCCGACCTCCTACGGCTCGAAAGAGCCAGGGCGGTGTGTGTTCGCGCTCTCAGGCCCCTTGGCGCCGCCCAGGAACGGCAGAGGATGAACGGCTGGCCCTGAAGAGGGGGTCGAGCGCTCAAGGAGCCAACAGCTTCAAAAAACGTCGAGCCGCCGAAAGCCCCGGGGGTGGACGAGAAGCTTGGAAGAACGGGGCCTCTCCTCTTCCTCCTTGCCTTGCTTGTCCCTTCTCCGTCTCGTCCCCGCTGATCCTCCATCCAACGCAGCTGGGGTGAGAGGGAGAATGGGCTTGGAGGATGCCCTTGGCGGGAGAGTGATTTTGAACGGATTTGGGCCAGCGGGAAAGCGACCGTTGTCTCAGCTGGCACTTCTCTGAGGACACGGCACCCAAGACAGACACTGAAAAGAGGGACCAAACCTCCACCATGATGTCTCGGGTGAGTCGAAGAGGAGGGCCAGGAAAAGGAGGGCTGGCGCATCATGTCCCGAAGCATAGCATGTGCTCAGCCCCGCGGGTGGGTGGGGGAGGGGGGGCAAGGGACAGACTGAGAGGAGAAAAGGGGGCGCCATGAGATCTGGGAGATGTCACTGCCCCGGCCAAGATGTGCACACACCCGTGGTCCTTGCCCACCCCCCTCGAGGACGCCGCTGCATCAGTGGATTTGTTGTAGACAAACAGAAACCCTCCTCCTCCTGTTCCTCCTCCTCCTCCTGTTCCTCCTCCTCCTCCTCCTCCTCCTCCTCCTCCTCCTCCTCCTCCTCCCCTCCCTCCTCCTCCTCCTCCTCCTCCTCTCCTCCCTCCTCTCCTCCCTCCTCCTCTCCTCCTCCTCCTCCTCTTTTTTCTCCTCCTCCTCCTCCTCCTCCTCCTCCTCCTCCTCCTCCTCCTCCTCTTCCTCCTCCCCTTCCTCCTCCTCCCTCCCAACCTCTTGGGGCAGATTTGTGCCCCAGGTCCGTTTCCGATGGCCCTGGGGCCGCCCGACCACGGGCCCCGCACACCGAGAGCGAACGAGGAGAAACGCTGGGAACGAACAAAGAACAGTACCCAAGCAAACCTAACATTGAGCCGGGCGTGTCTCCCTACGTCAGGTCCGTGTCGTGCCGACTTCGGCGTTGGTTTCTGACACCGCAGGGATCGTTCAACCTTGAACGATCGGCCGCTGCCGCAACGTCCGATCGTTCAACGTCGATCGATTCTGGGTCGCCGGCGGCGTTCAACCTTGAACGCCCGCGCTGGGGTCGCCGCCGGTCGACACGACACGAACCTACCGGTAGGTTCGTGTCGTGTCGACCGGCGGCGACCCCGCCAGCGGCGTTCAACTTTGAACGCCGCGGGCGACCCAGAATCGTTCGACGTGGAAGGATTTAGACGTTTCGAAAACGGCCGATCGTTCAAGGTTGAACGATCCCCGCGGTGTCAGAAACCAACGCCGAAGTCGGCACGACACGGACCTGCCGTACCCAAGCAAACCTAACATTGAGCCGGGCGTGTCTCTCTACAGGGTGATTTTCGACGAAAAATGAAAACATACCCCCACAAATATTCCAACATGGGCGAACAATGCCCAAAAAGTAGTTCATTTTTTGACTATCTTTGAATATTCCTTCCGTGGAGGGAAAGGCCCGACTTACACCTAATAGCACCTCGGGCGAAGAAGCGGGTAGAGAAGCAGGTCGGCGAGTGAAAACGTGCATTCCGAAGATCCCCTTGGAATTCCTACAGAAGAAGAAAAACGGCATAAACATAAACTGTTCGCGCTCCGCGCGGATGTCTTGGATCTGACCTGGACCCCGTCCGGGACGGTTCCGGAGGCGCCGCCAGGGGGTTCCAGCGCAGATCCAAGAAATCCGCGAGGAACTCGGTCCTGGGAGCGCTGACAGGCGTGACGGGGGTGAGAGCACGGCCATCGGCAATGATGGGAAAGGGGTGTTCCTGTCCTAGCGTGTTTCAAGACGCGGCCCCCGGAGGTCCCGACCCTCTCCCAAGATAAAGGCTGGACATGTCCTCCCCCAGGTAAACAAATATTCGACACTTGTCAAAAGCACGAAAAATCATCACCATGCTTCTTCTACTGCTCTTGAATACTCCTCCTGTAGGGGGACATGCCCGGGTTACCCCAAGGGCCGGCTTTCCCTCCCAGGCCGCTTCTTGACGGCCTCTAGGGGCCCGGTAAGAGCCGCCAGTGCGGACACAAGCTGCGAAAACCTGCCGCCCTGGCGGAGCCGGGTGAAATTCCGTGCCCGCCGGTGACTGATTGACTGACTGAATGATTGACAGACTGAACGTCAGGAGGGCGCCTTGAACAACACATTTCAAGCCGCCCGCGGGCGCGCAACCGCAACTGGGCGACACATTTCGAACGCCCGTGGGCGCCCAACCGCAGCCGCAACTGCGCGACACATTTCAACCCGCCCGCGGGCGACACATTTCAATCCGCCCGCGGGCGCGCAACCGCAACCGAAACTGGGCGACACAATTCATACCGCCCGCGGGCGCGCAAGCGCAACTGGGCGACACATTTCAATCCGCCCGCGCGCGCCTAACCGCAACCGCAACTGGGCGACACAGTTCGACCCGCCCGCGGGCGCGCAACAGCAACCGCAACCGGGCGACACATTTCAACCCGCCCGCGGGCGCACAAACGCAACCGCACCCGGGCGACACATTTCAACCCGCCCGCGGGCGCGCAACCGAAACTGGGCGACACATTTCAACCCTCCCGCGGGCGCGCAACCGAAACCGAAACTGCGCGACACATTTCGACCCGCCCGCGGGCGCGCAACCGCAACCGCAATTGGGCGACACATTTCAGACTCCCGACGGCGCGCAACCGCAATCGCAACTGGGCGACACATTTCAACCCGCCCGCGGGCGCGCAACCGCAACTGCGCGACACATTTCAAACCGCCCGCGGGCGCGCAACCGCAACCGAAACTGGGCGACACAATTCGACCCGCCCGAGGGCGCGCAACCGCAACCGCTACTTGGCGAAGCATTTCAACCCGCCTGCGGGCGCGCAGCCGCAACCGCAACTGGGCGACACATTTCAACCCGCCCGTGGGCGCCCAACCGCAGCCGCAACTGCGCGACACATTTCAACCCGCCCGCAGGCGCGCAACCGCGGGAGGAGGACGAAGAGGACAGGGAGCAGGCGAAGGAGAAGGATGATCTGGTGCAGGAGCAGGTGGAGGAGGAGGGGGAGGAGGACGAGGAGGAGGTAAGGCAGGATGAGGAGGAGGAGGAGCAGCAGGACGAGGAGGAGTAGGAGGAGGAGGAAGACGAACAGGAGGAGGAGGCGGAGGACCAGGATGGCCAGGAGGAGGGGGAGGGGGATGCCAGGGTGGTGCTGCTTGAGAAGGTGCACGAGCAGGTGCTTGTTGCGGAGGACGGAGGAGGATGAGGTGGTGCACGTCAAGGAGGATATGGGCGTGGAGGTGGATGTCCTCCTCGCGGCCTCCGGGCGTGACCCGCGATTCTCCGCCAGGACATTGCAGCGGGGAGCCCCCATTCCACGCTGCTGCCTCTGAGTTGATTCAAGATCCTGGCGTTGCAATTGTTATTGAAACGGGCGCTTTCGCTTCATTTTGCGCCCCGGGACCCTCATAGAGCGACCCGGCTCGAAAATTGGCACAGAAAGATTGGGTCCAGGGGTCTGGTCGCGAATATTCCTTTGCGCTGATGCAATTCTTGTGTAACGTCGGATGAGGCTGGGAAAGGAGGCGGAAGCGGAGGAGGAGGATGCTGGGGCGAAGGCGGACGCGGAGGAGATGCAGCAGGAAAAGGATTCTCCTCGAGGGCCCCTGGGCAGCACATTACCACCAACGGCCTCAGGCGCAGGAGGAGGAGGAGGCGGAGGAGGAGGAGCTGGAGACGGAGCTGGAGGAGGAGGAGGAGGAGGCGGAGGAGGAGGAGGAGGAGGAGGACCGAGGCGGGGCACTGGCGAGGTCGCGGTCCTGGCCGCGGCCATAGTGGGCGCCAGGCGGTGGGCCCGCACATGGATTCGCTGGGCGAGCAGAGGACGTTGCATG
Organism: Prorocentrum cordatum; assembly: GCA_963575745.1. NCBI lineage: Eukaryota > Dinophyceae > Prorocentrales > Prorocentraceae > Prorocentrum > Prorocentrum cordatum. Next base: position 558,723 of record CAUYUJ010019760.1, read on the forward strand.
TGGACTCCGCGGGGGCTCGCCCCCCCTGGGATGGGAGAGCGAGAGGAGGGGGAGGAGGAGCAGGAGGAGGAGGAGGAGCAGGAGCGAGAGAGAGAGAGAGAGAGAGAGAGAAAGAGATAGGAGGAGGAGGAGGAGGAGGAGGAGGAGGAGGAGGAGGAGGAGGAGGAGGGGGAGGAGGAGCAGGAGGAGCAGCAGCAGGGGGTGGAGCAGGAGCAGCTGGAGGAGCAGGAGGCCCAAGGGGTGCGGAGAGGGGAGCGGTGCTCGCTGCGAAGGGCGCCCCCGCGCGGTGCGGGAGGCGCTCGCGGAGCATCCGGGCCTCGCCGGGCCGCGCGGGAGCGGCGGCGGCCCCGGCGCGGCGGGGCCGGGCGCCGGCGGGCCTCCGCGCGGGGCCGCAGTGCTATATATATAATATATATATATATATATATATATACACACATATATATATATATATAATTATTGTTTACTATATATATATATATATATACCCCAGCGCACGACATTCGGTTTTGTTTGTGTTCCCCAGGGCAAAATGGCACCACACAGACGAGGGACACAAAAGAAGGCGTCTCAGATGCAGCCTCCTCGTGGCACCAGGCCGAGCACTCCACGCCCCTTGGGCCCCCTTTTCAAAGCGGGGAGCAGCAGCACAAGGGTGGCACTACACATGAGGAATAAAACGCGTCGGCGTGCGTGTGGGGGCACGCGGCGGGCTGGTCGGGGAGGAGCGACCCTCGGGCAGGAGCGCAGCAGCACAGCCGAGGCGCCGCCATGAGGAAGCAGCACAGAGGAATGAGGCCCCTGGTTTCCATGAGTGCAGCTCCGATCTCCCCCAGAAGCCGAAGGATCGCCTGAGGTAAGCTGCAAACTGACTAAGGAACACGGAGCCCCTCCTCAACGAGAAGGGGTCCCTTCTCCAGCGGCCCCGCTGTAGCAAGCCGACTGGCTCCCAATGCGGCGCGCCATTGATGCAATCGAAACAAGGTCACAAGAGCGTGGATCAAGAACATGGGCCCCGTCGCCAGGAGTAGGTCGGGCATGTCCCCCTACAGGCGGATCTTGGAGGACAAATAGTCAAACAAAGACCCCCCAAATGCCCAAAAATAGACGACAAATCGTCCCCATACTATTTTTTGACTACCTTTGTTTTTTCCTCCTTCAGAGGGACACGCTCGACTGAACGCCAGGAGCCCAGGGCCCCATGGAGACATCCAAAACGAAGCGCTGATTCCAAGGCGGAGAGCCCGACAGCGGGGAACAGAAGGGCAGAATTGAAGGGGCCCTGGGACACTGGGACACACAAAGAAATAGGCACAGATAACAGGAGTCCCCATATCTTCACATATTTTCTGCGTTTTTGTCTTCCCCCCCTTCCCATATTGTCCCATACTTTCTGGGGAATCGACGATTAATTGTGTCTGTGTTTTTCCCCTCCTGAAAAATAACCCCTGCAAAACTACGGTTGTTCTGAACCCTCGTGCCAGCTGCGAAGACGAAGCCAGGACGAGGACGAATCCGGGCGAGGATGAGCTGAGACCCCCTGAGATCCGGCGGCTCTGGAGGATGTCTCCGGCGCCGCGGCCCTCTCGGCGCGTTCTGGACGGCCCTGAAACGGATATATCCTCGTCCCAGCCCCGTCCTAGCTGTACTCGTTGTCCCTCGCGAGCGCCAGCGCCGCCCGAGGCTGGGCTGGGAGGCCCAGAGAATCAGTCAGGAGGGGGAGGAGAACGAGGAGGAGGAGGAGGAGGAGGAGGAGGGCGAGGAGGAGGAGGAGGAGGAGAAGGGCGAGGAGGAGGAGGAGGAGGAGGAAGAGGAGGAGGGGAAGGAGGAGGAGGAGGAGGAGGAGGATGAGGATGAGGAGCAGGAGGAGGAGGAGGAGGCGTCTGCTCCGGAACGCTGCAAGAGCGTCCTGGGACGCTCTGGAACGGACTTATCCTCGTCCTAGCCCCGTCCGACGACGATGCGATCTTTTCCATGCCGGCGTTTTCCACCGAGTTCGGCCTCCGCCTCCGGGCCCCAGACCTCCCAAAATGGACATCCGGGGCGCAGGGAGGGGTCGGAAGCACTGTGATGCCGCTGCTTGGAAAAAACATGGCCCCAGCAAACCGCCCATATAGCAGCTCAGGTGAAGAGGCAGGTCGAGAAGTGGGAGGTCGGCTACACGGAAGAGGGGGAAAACACGGCCATGTGCACCGTAGTCTGTCGGTTTCAAACCCCAGCCAACTTGTAGCCCAGCATTGAGGCGAGAGCACCTGAAACACTTGTGAAGAAATCTCAGAAAAGAAACGACTGCCGGGCCGGGCTGTCTTGGGCTCCTGGATCCCCCTGTGGGACTCTTCTGTGGTCCTAGTTTACCCCTGCTGCTAGAATCCTCTAGCGGAACGCCGCTAGGGAAAAGTTGACCTGGGACGCAAAACCGCCCCCCAAGAACAGATCGGGAGCCCTGTGAGCCGCGGATTGAAAACACACATCCCCCCGGCAAAAACACCACAATAGCCAACAACATTGGCTGGGAGCGAGGCGTCTGGGAGGTGGACAACCGAGATGGGCACGATGCCCAGCAAACGTTGCCCAGCACCGACAGCGGCCGCTGCCTCGCAGGCGGCCTTCGCCCGCGGCGGCGTCGACAGCGAGTCCCGTCCAGACAGCGAATCATGTCAAGAAAGCTCTTGGCCTTTTTGGACGCCCGAAATGGGTACGGGAAAAATTGGTACAATGCCCAACAACAAATGTTGTCCCAAACCAGCGACGGCCGCTGTTGGGCAGGCGGCCTTATGTCTCGAATGGACACAGGCCGCGGCGGCGAGGACAGCGAATCCTGTTCAAAATGAACAGGAATTGCTGTTGGGCATTGTATCCATTATTTCCGTACCCATTTCGGGCGTCCAGAGCCTTTGCACCCACTACTTCCGTGCAGTCTAAGCCGATAGCAAAGACGCGCGACAAGGATGCAAGGGCCTTGGAAGGCCATGCCGACGCTCTTCAAGCGGGGCGCGGCCAACTCAAGCGGCCAAGGATGGGCCGAAGGGACAGGATGCAAGGTTGCGACCCCAGCGCTCTGTTCAAAGCGAGAACCCAACGCAGGATGATTGGGACAAAACTTAGAACATCTGTCTTTCTCGAGGCCCAGGTCACATGTTGGACGGCTGGCTGCCCATTTCAAGCTTGAGTTTCCTCACAGCCTCGATCGCTTCATCTGAAGCAATCGATTCAGCCATGAAGGAAGAAATCGGGCCACTGGTAAAAATTCCTGCTATGATCATCGGAATCGTCACTGCATAGGCATAGGCCCCTGGGGGAGGTCTGGAGGTCATCACTGGAGGCCCCCGGAGGCCTCCGCCTGGAGGCCCGAAGAGGGCCGAAGACCGCCAAACGCCTGCTTGAGCATCGGGCCCCTCGCCAGGCACCAAGCGTCCGCGAGCCCGGACCTCCGCCGATGTTCGCGTGGGGCGACGGGGTGGAGAATCAGCTTACGCAGCTGGTCTTCCTAGAGCCTATAGCGCTTCCTGGCGGAGGCGCCCATGTGTCGAGGAGTGGGCCTGGCGGCGGGGCCAAAACCAACTGCACGCAGCGGACTTCGCAAATCCCCTTTCCCTGCCCTGCCCTCTCGTAAGGCCCGAGATGTGTTTTTTGTTCGATCCCTATTCACTTCTGATGGCCCCGGGGCCCTCGGAGAGTCGCTCATGGGGAGACCAAAAGGTACTGATGCTGCTACTCCCCGGACCTCCACCAGGGCGCGATCTGACCAGGATTTCGAGGTGAATGCAGCGGTGGCAACGAGGGAAGGGTAGCCGTATGGGGTTCCTTTTTATGTGGCTTTGGGTCATAACTCGGGTCTCCAGCGGGCGTTCGGGACGATCCGGGCACCCCCGGAACGCTCGCGGCGAGGCGCAACTGCCAGCATGCGTCCCGCGGCCAGAAAACCTTTGAGAATTGACGAAGACGCCCCCGAGGCCTCGAACTTCGAACCCGGAACTCCTCCAGCTTCCGCCAGCCTTCCGCCGGCGCCCATTCGTCCCGTGTTGAACACCTCGCGGACCCCCCGATGCGATCGGGGCGCCTGCCCGTGCGCGCGGGCGCAGCGGCGCGGCGCCGGCGCTGTTCCGATGGGGGCACACAGGCGGGGAACGCGCGAGGGGCCTCCCGCGGCCCCTGCCGGGCCCAGGCGTGCGATGTCCCAAGCTCGTGCCGCGCCCGACCGCGGCGGCCAAAGAGCCCTCCGAAGCCAAGACGCCGACGCCGACGCTGCCGACGTCGACGACGCCGACGACGCCGCCGTGCAGCGCAGGCGAGGGGGCCAATTTGCACACTGAGCAGCACCCCGGTGACGTCGTCGTGGTCGTCGTGGTCATCGAGGTCGCCGTGGTGTGGTCGTCGTCAGCGTCTTCGTCGCCGTCGCCGCCTGGCCGAGCGGCCTTCCCAGACAGTGGATGTCATGCTTTGTTCAACGCGGATCCCCAGAGGTCCCGAACCTCTCCCCGTGGCCTGTTCTTCATCCCGAGTGGTTCTTCGACGGTCCCAGGCCCCGGCGGGCGCCCCCAGACCCAAGACGGTCGAAAACCTTGGGCCGCGATTCGAATTACGAGGCCAGCACGTCTGGCTCCTCGTCGCCGCCGCCGTCGCACGGCGCCCTGCCGAGCAGCGCCCGAAGCGGCGCGCGCTTCGGCCGCCTGCGCCCGTGCGCGCGGCGCCGCAGGGCGTCGGCGGTGGGCCGCAATGGGCGGGGCGGCGCGGCGGCGGCGGCGCTCCTCGCGCGCGAGCGCGCGTGGGCGCCGCCATGATCCCCTGATCTCCGACGATGTGATGTTTTGTCGACTGCACGCAAGAGTGACCCTGGGTAAGAGTGACCTTTAGTGCGCGGCTTTTTGCGGGCCGCGGGGGGGCCAAACACAAGCGCGCAAGACGCCACTGCCGCCTCGCGTTCGGCGATCGGGGGACTCCATTGGGCCCGCACCCAAAGGTCACTCCGGAAAAATGACACTCTTACGTCTAGTCGATTTTGTAGCTGCTGGCGGCATGGAGCTGTTGCCCTCGACGCCCCCCTCGGTCTCTTGCTGGAGGCCGATAGCAGTCTGGGGTGAAGAAGACACCGGCCTGAAATCGCCTACCGCCACTCCTGGCCAGAGTCAGGAGCTATGGGAACCCCCCAAATCGAACAACGGTACACACTCGACCCCACCAGCTCGGGTCCGAGTCCTGCGAGGAGCGACGATATGATTTCTGCATTCGGGGAGACGCTCCTTCCTTTCTGCACCTCTGGCGCGTGTTCGGGCCCCGGGGCCACCAGACATGCATCCCGGGCCCCAAACTACGTAGGTCGTGATCATCGTCGTCAGCATCAGCGTAAGTATCATTTTCGTCGTCCTTCCCGCTTCCCCTCCCCACCTTGCTCCTCCTGACCCCACCCTGCATCATGTTTCCCCAGCCCTTCCTGCCATTCCTCCTGCGACAGCCAAGCCTGGACGCAAGCGTCGTACCGTCTAAGCCTGCCCCTACTCCCCCTCCCCCTCCCCTGTTTCTCCTGCTCCTCATCCCCCTCTCGATCCCCCTCTACTTCAGGCATCCCCAGCAACAGCCACAACATCGTCACCACAATCATCGAGATCATCTTCATGTCCGTCATCGTAGCACTCAAGGCTTTTACTTGGCTCGGCTGTAGCTCACAGTGGTTGCCAGGACTTCGACTGGCCTGCCCTGGTGCCCTATGGACGGAGCCCTTTCGCTGCTGCTCCCTGGTGCCCATGGTTGCGACGATTTCTGGTAGCCGCCCTGGTGCCTTATGGAAGCTGCCCTGTGACTGGTGGCCTAGCATGTTCGTGGTTGTTGCTATTTCTGGTCACCGCCCTACTCCTCCTCCTCCTCCTCCTCCTCCTCCTCCTCCTCCTCCTCCCCTCCTCCTCCTCCTCCTCCTCCTCCTCCTCCTCCTCCTCCTCCTCCTCCTCCTCCTCCTCCTCCTCCTCCTCCTCCTCCTCTTCCTCCTGCCAATCAACCTCACCCGCCCCCCATCCCCCCCGTCCTCCTCCCCTCCAACTCCCGCCCACCAATCTGCCTTCTCTTCTGGACCCCATCCTCATCATCTTCTTCCTTCACCCCCCACCCGCATCTCTCCCTGCGCTCCTCCTTCTGCTCGTTTCTTTGAAGCCCCAAAAGAGCTGAAGGTCCGAAGGTCAGGTATCCTCCTCTTTCCCTCTCCCTTCCCTCCCCCGCCCCCCGCACACGCTCCTCAAGATTTGACCGTTCGATTCCGTGCCACTTGCGGCATGCACTGTTGCTGGAAGGCAGCCTGAACTTGGACGGGCTGTAGCGGCGAAGCCACCGCGACCCGCCAGGAGCACAGGGCAGCTTTTAATAATATGATGTTTAAACAATATGAGATGTTAATACATGGTTAATATATGCACAAATGTATGCATGAACTCATCGTTGTTTTTTAAACTAAATCCCTGCATGTATGAAAAAACGGCACTGTATATATAATTAGCTGCAGCGCCAGGTCCCAAGGGGCCGTCCAAGGCTTAATTACAGCGAGGGGGAGCTCGCCCGTCGAGCCCAGGACAGCGGCCTGTGCACGTGTTGGCAGGGCGCCGTCCTGGGACTCCAACTCCAACGAGACTCTTGGGGAAACCGAAGGGACCTCTCCCGGGGTGCGCTCTGACCAGGATTCCGAGGCGAATCCGGCGGTGGCGACGAGGGCCTCCCAGGAGGCCCAAACAGGGCCAACAAAAGAGGGCGAAGGGCAGTTAGAGGTACCGGCACCTCTTCCTCCTCTGATCACCGCCGCCGCCGCCGCCACCGTCGCCATCGCCATCGCCATCGCCCGCCGCCGCCCGCCGCAGCGCAGCCCGCCGCCGCGGCGCAGACCCGCGCGGGTCCCGGGCCGGCGCGCTCCGCCGCGGGCGGCGCAGCGCCGCAGCGCGCGGCGCCGCGCGAGCTGGGCGAGCGGCCCGCGCGGGCGGGCGCACGCGGCGAGGGCGGCGGGCCCAGCGACGCGGGTCCTCGCGAGGGGGGGCCTCCTCCTCCTCCTCCTCCTCCTCCTCCTCCTCCTCCTCCTCCTCCTCCTCCTCCTCCTGCGACAGATCGGAGGAGGAGGAGGAGCTACCGATGCCGCTGCTCGCCCCGGAGGGCCCTCGCCGCCGCGGCTGGGCTCCACTCGGAGTTCCGCCGGCCTGCGAGGGCGTGGGCGGTTTGGGGCCCCTGTCCAACCCCCTTCTCCTCCTTCGGGGAGGGGTTCATCGCAGTCCTCATGGATCCCTCCCCCACCCGACTGGCGACAAACCTGGGACACCGCCAACACCAACCCACCATCCCTTGCAACCCCAAAAAAATACAAACTGCACGTTGCACCAAAATCTGGAACATGCGCGGACGCCCGCGATCATATTGCACTGATGCTTTACAGGTGCGGCGAAGCAACAACTTGCCTGCTTTGTACAGTGCCAACACCCCTCACACACCATCCCATGCAAAATACAATCCAAAATGCACATTGCACCAACATCCGGATCATGCGCGGACGCCCCGCAATCACGTTCCACTGATGCTTGGCAGGTGCGGCGGGGGTGCCGGCATATTGCGTGCTGTGTGCAATGCAAGCACCCCCATACCAACCCTTGCAAAAGAAACAAGACAAATGCACTTTGTCGCACAATCTGGATCATACGCGGACGTCCCGCGATCACTTTGTATTGATGATTGATTAATGTTTGATAGGTGATAGGTGTGGCGGGGGGGGGGCACATGGCCTGCTGTGTGCAAGGCCCCCACCCCCCACCATCCCTTCCAAAAAACACCACAAAGCGCATATAGCACCAAAAGCTGGATCATGCGCGTGGGCGCCCCGCGATCACGTTGTATTGGTTTCTGACAGGGGGGCAGCATATTATATTGTCTTCTGCGTGCAGGCCCACGACCCCTGTCAAACAACAAATGCAATGTGTCAGCGAGCGCGCACAATACACATTGCCGTCAGCCGGCCGCTACTTTGCATTGTTTTCCACCAAAAACGGTAGGGGGTCGACATATTGCCTAACGCAGCGCACCTGACGCACGTGGCGCACCTGGCACGTGCGACGCACCTCGCGGGCGTCGCGCACCTGGCTGGCGTCTGCATTGGTTCCCGATGGTTGTCGATGGCGGCCCCTGCCAATGCTGAGACTTAGATGCTACTCTTGTAGTGGAAGGGCGGGTGGGAGTGAACGAGACAGCTTGCGGCCGTCACGCGTGGAAATTGACCCTCTTCCCCTGCTCCCTCCCCCTGTGTCTGCGCTGGGGGACGGCGAGATGTCAGAGGGCCCAAGAAGGCATCAGCGAGAAGGCAAAACCCATTGACTTTCCTACGGTGTGAAGCCCATGTTGGCATCCTAGGGGCAGTGCTAACTGAGGCCCCCCCCCTTGGTTGACTGATCGCCTCTAAGATGGCCCCAAGAGGCCCGAAATACTCTCACGAGAGCCCCTGAAGTGCCCCAAGAGGCGCCAAAAGGGCCCCCTAGCGGCTTCCCCATAAAGTCCCCAAGAAGCCCCCAAGAGACCCCGAGATACACCGCAAGAGACTGCGAGAAGCATCCAAGACGCCTCTGGCCCGCGGAAGCTTCCCGAGCTCTCCACATGAGGCCAAGTTCCCCCGATGAGGGCAGATCCCCTGGGTATCGTTCCTGGGTGGGCTGGCGGGAGTATTTTGTTGTTCGCGAGCGCAAACGGAAGGGCCGCGCGCCGTCCAAAGCTACAACTAACGAGCAGGAGCCCAAACTGGTGGGAATAAGCGAAACATTAAGACTTCTGGTCGGAATGCACCCGAGAGCGGTCAAGGGTCGACTGGTGGGGACTGGCCAAGACCCCCACGAGTCGTGAACAGAATCACGACGGACGGCTTTTCGTCGTCTCCAGCCTCTGGCGGCCCAGCACTGTGCCGCAGGAACGTCAATAAAAACGACGCAGGATGAAGAGCCAGTCCCAGGGAATGGGTCGAGACTGGGGGGGGGCACTGGCGAGGTCCAGGTTGTCAACAAAATCAGGGTCGGGGGTCTGGGGGGGGGGCGGACTGGGACTGGCTCATGGGGGGGCAATGACATGGAATGGGCGATGCATCGCCGATCCGCCACCGTGCCCTCGAGCAACGAGTTGGAGTGTCCTTGGGTCCTTGCTCACGATCCTGAACATTCTATCAGGGGCCCCGGCCCCAAGCTCAGGGGCTCCGCGCGCCTCCTCGCACGGTTTCTGTTCGGGCCTGGGAGAGCCCGGAGACCCCGAACTTACAAATCTCTTGGGACTTGCCGCGACTCTTGGGGCTCCCCGCGCCTCGGCGGAACGGTGTTTGCTCGGGCCCGGGAGGGCCCAGGCCCCGAATCCACAACAAATCTCTTTTGGAACTTGCCGCGTGGCTCTTATGGGACTCGTCGCGCCTCCTCGCGCGGCTTTTCTCGGGCCCGGGAGGGCCCCGAGAGGAGCCCCGAGGCGGGCCCCGGAGAGGCCGCCCGAAGACGGTCCGAGAGGGCCCCCCGCCGGAGAGCGGCCGCTCCAGGGCCCAGACGTGCGGTCCGCCGTCCTGAACCTTCACCTCTCCTGAGATCGCCAGCGTCGTCGTCGTCGTCGTCGTCGTCGTCGTCGTCATCGTCGTGATCGTGGTCGTCGTCGTCGTCGTCGTTTCCATTTTCGTCCTTGTTCTCGTCGTCGTCGTCGTCGTCGTCGTCGAGATTGTCGTCGTCGTCCGTCGTCGTCGTCGTCGTCGCCGCCGCCGTCGTTGCCGTCGTCGTCGCCGTCGTCGTCGTCGTCGTCGTCGTCGTCGTCGTCGTCCGTCGACGTCGTCGTCCGTCGTCTTGGCGGCGCGCACAAGGGGATTGGGGGAAGGGGGAAGGCTTCTCAGAAGGAGGCTTACTCGCAGAGGGCGCCGGCCCTGCATCTATCCATGGCGCCCACCCCCTATTCGGAGCAGGGGTGCTTCTTAAGAAGCCTTCCCCCTCCTACTTACCATTAGCTCGGGCATGTCCCCTACAAGCCGATTTTCTGATGAAAATAAACAAATACAGAAAAATCAAACATGGTGAAACATTATCATGGCGAAAGACCCAACCATATGCAGTTGTGGGTGCCGCAATTGTGAATATCTTTTTCGGTGAAGCTCCCTGTGGGGCCACGAAGCGATGCACTGGGTGGGGGGGAACGCATGCGGGCGGTAGCACTGGGGCCGTCGGTGGAGCTCCCTATGGGGCCACGAAGCGCTGTACTGGGTGGGTGAAAATGCCAACTTGGCTGTGTGAGACGCATGCGCGCGGTCCCACTGGGGGCTTCGGCGGAGCTCCCTATGGAGCCACGAAGCGCTGTACTGGGTGGGTGACAATGCCAAATTGGGTATGTGGGACGCATGCGGGTGGTCCCCCCGGGGGCTTCGGTGCAGCTCCCTATGGGGCCACGAAAAACTATACTGCGCTAGCGAAAATGCCAAATTGGGTGTGTGGGACGCGCGGGCGGTCGCTCTGGGAGCTTCGTTGGAGCTCCCAATGGGGTCACGAAGCGCTGTACTGGGTGGGTGAGAATGCCAAACTAAGTTTCTGGGGCGCATGCGGACGGTCCCACTGGGGGCTTCAGTGGAGCTACCTATGGGGCCACGAAACGCTGTACTGGATGAGTGCAAATGCTAAATTGGGTTTCCAGGACGCACGCTGACGGTCTCATTGGGGGCTTCGGTGCAGCTCCCTGTGGAGCCACGAAACGCTGTACTGAGTGGGCGAAAATGCCAAATTGGCGGTGTGGGACGCATGCGCGCGGTCCCACTGGGGGCTTCGGTGGAGCTCCCTATGGGGCCACGAAGCGCAGTACTGGGTTGCCAAATTCACTCGTCCCGCACGGTCCACTAGGTGCTTCGGTGGAGCTCCTTATGGGGCCACGAAGCGGTGTACGAGGTAGGTGAAAGTGCCAAATTCATTCGTCCCGGACGGTCACACTGGGGGCCTCGGTGGAGCTCCCTATGGGGCCACGAAGCGCTGTACTGGGTGGGTGAAAATGCAAAATTCATGCGTCCTGGACGGTCCCACTAGGGGCTTCGGTGGAGCTCCCTGTGGGTGGGTGAAACGCAGGGAGGAGGCAGGAGGGGGAGGAGGGGGAGGGAGGAAGGACGGAGGGAACGCGGGGACTGTCTCTTCAAAACGCCAACACCACCTGATGTTTGGGAAATAATGTTTAAAAAGTGCCCCCTGATTTATTTTTACTATTTTGAATATTCCATTTTACCACCCTCTGTCCCAGACCCCGACGCTGTGATTTGCTCGCAAGGTCGACCCCCAGAGGCCTGCACCCCTTCCCCAGGACCAGCTCCTCGTCCCGACTGGCTTTTGGACGGCCTCGAGGCCCGGCGAGGGCCTCCAGAGGCCAATGACGCTACCGAGGAACCCCACATACCTATTTTATTCCCCATGTGTACCATCGGTGCTTCTGCTGCTGCTCCTCCATCTCCTCCTCGGTGTCTTCCTCCTGCTGCTGCTTCTGCTGCTGCTGCTTCTGCTGCTGCTGCTGCTGCTGCGTCTGCTGCTGCAGCTGCTGCTGCTGCCGCTGCTGCCCCACCTCCCCGTCCTCCTCCTCCTCCTCCTCCTCCTCCTCCTCCTCCTCCTCCTCCTCCTCCTCCTCCTCCTCCTCCTCCTCCTCCTCCTCCTCCTCCTGTACCTCCTCCTCCTACCTCCCAGCGCACCCCCTGTGGCGTCGACGACATGCCACGCCTGCCACGCTCTGGGAGCCTGCAGCGCATAGGACCCCCACCCCCAGCGCACCCCCTGTGGCGTCGAGGAATTGCCACGCCTGCCACGACCGTCGTGCATAGCGGCCGAGCTCAGGGACCACCCCCCTGCACACCCGCTCTGGTGCGAGAAGGAGAAGGGGAGGGGGGAGGTGTGAGACGCGGGTGCGGCGCGGCAGGGAAAAAAACATAACCCCACGAAACATGTGGGGAAAAAATAGAAACACCTTCCGTCGTGATTGTTGTGCAACGCGAGGGGGTGTGAGACAAGAAGCTCCACCTGCAGCCCCGTGAGGGCGTTCGCGGTCCGTGCCCCCACAGGGAGCTCTCAGTGGCAACTCATGGGAGCCTCCCATGACCACCTTGTCGGCTCTTGCGAATCGACGCTGGCCGACGCTAAATCGAAGCCAATCGACGGTGAGTCGACGCTAACCGAAGCGACAAGCCTTCCGTCGCGAGTTTGTTCGCAACGCGAGGGGGTCTGGGTCTGCGCGCGGCTGACGTCTCGACTGCACGCAAGAGTGACCCTGGGTAAGAGTGGCCTTTGCTGCGCGGCCTCTTGGGGACCGGGGGGGGGGCCAAACTCGAGCGCGCAAGACGCTACACGTCGTTCATTTCTAATCGTGCTCATTTCTAATTGTGCTCGTTTCTAATTGTTCCTGGCCCCCTAGTGGCCATGAAGAGGCCCAGGATCGAACAATTAGAAATGAAAGGATCTTGGCCCCAAACAAAATCAAAGAATTTTCGAAGAACTAGACATGAACAATATGTATACTGTCGCATCGCGCTCTGCGATGTCGGGGGGCCCATTGGGCCCGCACCACAGGTCACTCCGGCGAAAGGCCACTCTTTCTTGAGCGGGGACCGATCGTCCCGGCAGTTCTATAGGCCTACCACGACATGTTCTTAGAACCCGAAGATGTTCTAAGAACAAGAACAATGTTCTTAGAACAGAAGCCCGACGTGTTGAAACAGGTCAGTCCCAGCCAAAAATGTTCGGAGAATACTTCGCGCAGATCACACAAGGTTCTTAGACCATTGTTCGGTAGGACTCTAGGCACGCCGGGACGCTTCGCCACTGCTTGACTTGCGCCTGGTCGAACGCCGCGCCGTAGAGAGGCGCGCCCGCCGGGGGTCCCGGCGCGGGGGGCGCCGGGCCCGCTCGGCCAGGGCCCCGGGGGGGCGGCGGGGGCCCCAGGCTGCCAGGGCCTGCGGGCGGCCGCGCGGCGGGGGTCGGCGCCCGCAGGGGGCAGCAGGGGCCTCCCGGATGGGGTCCGAGCAGAGTTGGGCGACGGATCGCGCCGCTTAGCCGATGCATCGGCGACGCATCGGCGACGCATCGGCCATGCATCGGCGGTGCAGTGGCGATGCACCGGCGACGTCGGCGATGCATCGGCGACGCCCGCGCTGAGAAGCTCGGGCTCCGCATCGAGCCGCATCGCCGAGGCATCGGCGATGCGGCGCGATCCTCCCACCCCATCTGCTCGGACCCCATCTGGGAGGCCTAGAGATAGAGCGCGCGCCAGCGAGCACGCCCAGAGCTCCGGGCGGGCGTTTCCTTTTGTCCTTGTCCTGGCGCCTCTGCCTCTCGCTCTCGGGAGTGTGAAGCACCCAGACAGGATCGCGTCGTAACAGGAAATCAAGACGGGATTTGTTTCACCTTTTTCCGCCCAGGGGGGCCCTCGCCTGACCCCAGGATCGTCAAAAAACGACTCGGGATGAAGAACCGGTCCTGGGGAAAGGGTTTGGACTTCTGAGGACACCACATTGAGAATCAGGACGTCGTACGTCTGGGAATATAGTTTTTCTTGTTTTTTGATCATTTCTGGTAGCGGTAGCTACATGGAGGGGGGGCGGGCGGACCTGGGATTCTGGGTAACGGTAACGCGCGGGCGGGGTGAGGCACGTCGGGGAATACGCGCTGTGGTCACTACAGTATGCGCTCGAGATCAGCGCCAGGGGGGACCCGCCCCCCCAAAACGCACGCTCACTACCACTATCCAGGAGGGGGGGAGGGGGTTTGGCCTGGGAGACGACCGTCACGCGCCAAAGGATCAACAATCATGTCCTGGAGCGCGATGTCGGACTCCCAGATGGCCAAAAGCGCATCAGGAGCGCAAGACTCATTACCCCCATTGGTCGGGCGCTACTGTGCACTATTTTTGGACCCATGAGGCCCTCTGAGCCTCGTGAAGGGTGCTCCGGAAGCCATCAGCGCCTCAGTAAGAAAGCTGGATTCACCTTGGGCCAGGGCCACGTCTAGCAACACGGGAAGGGCCGGGAACCCCCGGCAAAAACAGCATACGCAAACGATCATAATTCTTGCGGTAGGACATCTTGGGGCGCATTTCGTGAATATTCGAATGATCCAAGGTGATCTAGAGCATCTGTATCAGACATTTCCGTGGCGCAGCTGCTGGCACGCCAATTTCTTATCCCAGACGTGCAATGCTTTCATTTTTCTGTATGCGCCGTCCCCGACGGCCCCGACACTTCCTCTAGGGCCGGGCCAACTCTGCATCCCGAGTCGTGTTTTGACGGTCCCCAGGAGCCGTGTTTCGACAGTCCCCACGCCCAGTAAGGGCCCCCGAGCCTGCAAAGTGGGAGAGCCTCCGCCCTGCTTTTTATTTAGCGGAGGAACAACACATGCACAGACATCCACTGTCGGAACTCCGCGGTGCTGGGCCCCCCCAACCCTGCGCGTCAGGAGCCCTCCGGCGCCGCCCCTGGCGCGCTCCGCGCGCCAGGGAAGGGGGCCCGAGGGCCGATCCAAGAACTCCGCGCGGAGCGTCCAAGCTTGAAGGGGGCCCCAGGACACACAAGTAAATACACACAAATAGAAAACACTCCAGATTTTCCCATATGTTCTGGGGTTCTGTCTTCCCCCCCACTTCCCGTATTTTCCCATATTTTCAGGGGAATCGACGATTAACTGTGTCTGTGCGTTTCTTTCCCTCCTGAAACCTTTGTCCTCATGCATGTGCTGCTTCGATGCTCAGGACCTCGCACGCACGGTCCAGAGCTTTGGGGATGGCGTGTCGCGGCGGCGGCCCCGGCGAAGCGCTATGCCTTGCCGGCGGATGGCGTGCCGCTCCGCTCCGCGGGACGGGAGGGCTCGGGAAGGCTCGGGACGTTGACGCCTCGAGGCTGCGAAGTCGCCAGCGTGAGACGCGACGGGGCGCGCTGGGCCAGGCCCGGCGGAGCAGCACGCTGCCCCAAAGCTCCCTATGCCGCACTTCGACCCCGCCCGGGAGGCCTGCGGCGAGCTCGCGTCGTTACGACCCCCTGGCTGCCGACACCGCGCGGATCCCTTTACCCAGAACGATCGGGGGCCCCGTTCCGATTGCCAGCTCGTTCCGCAGTGGCCGACCCTGGGCCGATCGGGGCCGGGGAATACGCCCAGACCTCTGGGGGCGCAGAGAAACACGAAGTCGGGGGTCTGGGGAGGGCACCAAGCGTTAGAATTAGGTCGGGCATGCCCTCCTACAGGCGGATTCGGGGCGAAAAGCGAACAATACCCCAACGTTGGGAGCAAGGCGGGGCGCCGCAAGAACCAACACCACCCAGCGCGAGGCGCCGGGGAGGGTCCTCCTGGCCGCGTGGCCCACCCCACCCCTCTCGCTCGAGACATCCCCAATCCTCGGTTCGGGGGAGCGGTGATGACGATGATGTTGATGCTGATGCTGATGCTGATGCTGATGCTGATGCTGATGCTGATGCTGATGCTGATGCTGATGATGATGATGATGATGATGATGATGATGATGATGATGATGATGATGATGATGATGATGGTGGTATTGATGATGATAATGCTGATGATAATGGTGGTGGTGGTGCTGATGCTGATGCTGCTGCTGATGATGATGATGATGATGATGATGATGATGGTGGTGGTGATGGTGATGGTGATGGTGATGGTGATGATGATGATGGTGATGATGATGGTGATGATGATGATAATGATGATGAGCAGCAGCAGCAGCATCAGCAGCATCATCATCATCATCAACATCAGCAGCAGCAGCATCAGCAGCATCATCATCATCGTCATCATCTTCATCATCATCATCAACGTCGTCGTCATCATCATAAGCATCAACATCATCACCATCATCATCATCATCAACATCATCGCGGACCTCCCCTGAGACCCGACGTCAAGACCAAAGCCCTACGGCACATTACGAGCCCGATCGATCAGTGATGACCCTGGTGCTCGAAACCGGGCGACAAATCCCGGTGCAAAAAGACTGCATTGCCTGGGTCTCAGAGTCCTTGGCCAGGTGCCGACATCCGAACCCTGCCATCACCAACCATCGCTTCTCCGGAATCGAGGGGCGGCGGAGGTAGGGCGGTAGGGCTTGGATCTCGCCACGTGTTCGACGGATGCCGAGCCCCGACTCGCCCCGACCCCCACCGCCCACCGAGTTGCCTGAAGGGCCGATCGGCGAGGGTGGGGGTCGGACCCAGACATCCGACGTCTTGATTTTTTCCATGCGGGCTCCCTGGAAGTCCCTCTTCCCTCCCCCCGGGGCCGGTTCTTCGTCCCGAGCCGTTTTTTGGTGGTCCCGCGGGGCCCGGCGAGGGCCCCTGCGAGGCCACAGACTCCGCAAAACCTCCGCCCCGATTTTTGTCCATGCGCATGGAGCTCCGGGGACCTCGCCGCGCAGAGGTCGCCGGGAGCGGCACGCCCCGGCGGTGGCGCCGCGCTCTTTCCCCGCCCTTTCGAGGAGGGGGCTCCCGCCGAGCGCGCCCGCACAAAAGTGTGCCTGGCCGGGGCCCGGCCGCCCCCCGGGGAAGGGCCGCTCTCGAGGAGAGGCCCCCCCCCCCCCGGGCGGCGGGCTCCCCATGGAGAGCCAGCGCCCCAGAGATCCGAGGTCGTGATCTTTGCAATACGGGGTCCCCAGAAGTCTCGACCCCACTCCCCTGGCCCAGGTTCTCATCCCGAATCGTTCCTTGTCGGTCCTGGGGCCCGGCGAGGGCCCCTAGAGCCCGAAAGCTGTGGAAAACCTCTGTCTTGATTTCTTCAATACGTTGGATCTCTGGGGCATTGAAAAAATCAAGGCGCCCACAGAGCGGTCCTTCCCCGGGGGGGGCTGGGCCCCGGCCAGGCACGCGTGCGCGGGTGGTCTCGGCCGGCGCCCTCCTCGGAGGCGGGGAAAGTGCGGCGCCACCGTCAGGGGCGTGCCGCTCCCGGCGACTTGCGCGGCGAGCTCCCCAGAGGTCCAGCGCATTGGAAACATCACGGCGGAGGTTCTGCGGAGGTTTTGGCCTCGCAGGGGCCCTCGCTGGGCCCCGGGGCCGTCAAGGAATTCGACTCGGGACGAAGAACCGGTCCAGGGGAGAGGGTCGGGGCTTCCAGGGAGCCCGCATTGAAAAAATCAGGTCATCGGATGTCTGGGTCTGGCACCCAGCGCGGCTCCGGAGGCCCTCAGCCCGAGAGAGCTGCCAGCGATAGGGGGGGAGGAGCTCGAGCAGAGGGCAGAACACCCACCCCGAGAAGAGCCACCCCGACACGCGAAGCCGTTCAGAAAGCGCGCCCAGAGAAGAAATCGAACAGGGCGGGGCTGTTTGGTAAACACCCAGGGCCGTTTAGTAAACGCCAATCGTCCGGTCCGGGTGGTTTTTCCGCCCCTGATTGAGGGGCAACGAATAGTGGGGGACCAGCCCACGGGGGGAAGGGGGGAGCATCGACCTGGAATCGGCGATACGTCGCCGAAAGATCGGCGACGATGGGCCCCCGATAGCAGAACTGCACGTTCCTGGGCGGAGTGGGCTAACCCTAAGGGGGATTAACACCCTCCCAACAGTGGGGAAAAGAATTCAGTCGCGGGCTTTACTGGCGGATCTGGGACCCCGAACAATTATTATAGGACGATGGGGAGGACGAGGAGGGAAAGAACGAGGAGGGGAAGGACGAGTTGAACGCCAAGAAACACGCGCGGAACGCCAAAAGTTTATGTGTACGCCGTTTGCTCTTCCACGAGGCTGGCAAATCGAACCGCATCGAATCGGAGCGCAGGCGACCCGCCCTCGGCGTCGTCATCATCGTCCTCCTCCTCCTCCTCCTCCTCCTCCTCCTCCTCCTCCTCCTTCTCCTCCTCCTCCTCCTCCTCCTCCTCCTCCTCCTCCTTCTCCTCCCCCCGCCTCCCCCTCCTCCTCCTCCTCCTCCTCCTTCTCGTCCTCCTCGTCCGCCTCGTCCTCCTCCTCCTCCTCCTCGTCCCTAGCCGTTTTGGCTCAAAAGATCGCACGGCCGCGCGCAAGAGATCCGCCCCGAGAGGTCCCTCGTCCCCACCCGTCGCTCGACGAGGGCCGCTCTCTCCCGCCGCGCCGAGGAGCCTCTCCGACGATAGCCCAGCAGAGTGGAAAGGCGGCCCAGGGACTAACACAGATCAATAGACACAGAGCCCAAAATTCCCTTTCGTTTCCTAGATCGGTCTCTCTTGTTCTATCTCTCTGTCTCTTTCTCTGTCTCTCTCCCCCTCTCTTTATATACATATATAATTATTTCCTCGATGGTCGTCCTTCCCCCCCACTTCACATTTTTGTCCCACCCTCTCCTGGGAGTCGACGATTCATTGTGCCTGTGAGTTGTTTCCCCTCCCGAGAATGGACGGATGCACGGCCCACGCGCCCTGCCATATGCATGGCTCAGTGGTGGTGGAGAACGGGCGCAACACGCCCCCCGCTATCGTTGCCCCTGACCCGAATGGCTGTCGGGCCAGAACTCAGGTCTCCGGCGGCCCTTCGGGACGATCTGGGCACCCCTGGAACGCCCTCGACGAGGCGCAGCCGCTGGAATACATCCTGGGGCTGGAGAGCCGCCGAGATCCGATGAGAACGCCCGAAAACCTCGAGCCTCGAACCGCCTGAGCCCCGAGCCTGCAGTCGAGATTGATTGGAGATGACATGCGAGAGGCCACAAGACGCCTCACAGGGCCACATTGCCCCCCAGCCCACAGGAATGCGGAGAACATGGGGCACGAAACACAGGACGCTGGCAAGGCTACCCTTGATTTGGCAAGGTTGACCTGTCAATCAAACTCGACTGTACGGTACGTTTTTGCGGCATCGGAACGCCTACAAAAAATTGACACCGCGTCGATCCTTCAACCTTGAATCGATCGCGGCCCCGATCATTCAAGGTTGAAATCCGTCCAATCCAATGGCATTACCGTGTCTACCGGTGCCTCTCATCAGTCGCAGACTTCAACCGTGAACGCCTTCGCTTAGGGGGCGACGAACGATACACAATGAACTTTTCCGCCATCGGGGACGCCTGCCCCCAGGCGGCTGGCTGCCCGGGGGGCAGGCGTCCCCGACGGCACAAAAGCAATAGATGTGTTGATTTAGTACTGTTCTTCGCCCGCTAAAATTCGCCAGCGTGGCTGGCGCGCCAACGCCGCATGAACCTCCAGCCAGGTCGGGCATCTACTCCTACAGGCGGATTTCGGGAGTAACCTTCACAACTGTCAACAACCAATCAGAAGAGCACGACAGATGATCACCAGACTATATTTAACTATTCTGGCATATTCATTCGGGGATCTTCTGACCCGGGTCGATCCAGACCCGGGTCAGCAGGAAACCCAAAAAACTGCAATGCAGGAAACAACAACTGCAACGCCGGGCTTCGCAAACACAGGTCAGCCAATATGCGCGGCCGCCTCGCGGCAACGAGCGGCCCGCTGACCCCGGGTCGACCAGAGGGGGCCTTCGCAGGATCCTGCAGGCTCTGGCGCTCTGGCTGACCCCCCGTTTGCATTGACCCCCGTCTCAATCGGGAGCGGCCAAGAGGGGGGTGTCCAAGAGGGGGGGGTGCAAATCATGGCCGGCGGCATGTGCGCGGCCCAGCGGGGGGACCAGGGACGTAATGAAATAAGAAGAGGCGCCATGAAATCTGGGGAAAAGTCATGGCCCGCGCCATGATATCCACCCCCCCCTAGTCATCACCCCCCTCTTTGCCGCCCCCGACTGTAGAGGGACATGCCGGACCCCACCTGCCGCAACTCTGCCCCGGAGCAGGGAGGCGCAAAACGGCGGCCCCGGCGCGCCCACGGCGCCTGACGCCGGCGGCACCGGCCCGCTCCCGGAGAGGCCGCACGAGGAGGCGGGCGGGCCCGGGCGGCCGGGGCTCCTGCGGGACACAGGCTCGGACTACCTACCAGACCACCCCAACCCAACCCGAAGACCCCAATTTCGGGTTGGGGGGGGGGTACGGGTTCCATACGTGTTTTTTCGATGTTCCCCGACCCCCCCCAACTGGAAATGGAGGGCAAATTGAGGCCTTCGGGTTGGGTTGGGGTGGTTTGGTGGGTGGTGAGACTCGGAGAGACGTATAATTACCCAGACATCCGACGTCTACCGGTTCGAACCAGCCCCCGCCATGGTCCATCATGGAAAGGAGGGGGGGTCACTATACCGGTTCGAACCCCCCCCCCTCGAAAACCGGGGAGGGTCGCTACCGGTTCGAACCCACCCCCCTCGAAAACCGGGGGGGGGTGCGGACATGTGGGGACGGTGGTGGTGGGGACAGCGGTGAGGGGACAGCGGGACAGTGGTGGGGACAGTGGGACAGTTGTGGGGACGGTAGTGGTGGGGACAGTGGTGAAGGCGGCGGTGGCGAGGACAGTGGTGCGACGGTAGCACGGTGGGGAAAGTGGTGGGGCTAGTGGGGGACAGTGGGACAGTGATGGGCACAGTGGGGACGCTGGGACAGCACAGTGGGACAGCGGCGGAGACATTGGGACAGTAGTAGGTACAGTGGGGACAGTGAGACAGTGGTGGGGACCGTGGGGAAAGTGGGGAGAGTGGGAACGTGGTAGGAAAATTGTGGGGAGAGTGGGGACATTGACACACTGGTGGGGGCACTGGTGGGGACAGCGGGGACAATGGTGGGAACAGTGGGGACAGTGGGACACTGGTGGGGACGGTGGTGGTGGGGACAGTGGTGTGGGGACAGTGGGAATGTGGTGGAAACAGTGGGACAGTGGAGGGTACAGTGGTGGTGGGGACAGTGGTGAGGGTGGTGGCCAGGACGGCGGTGAGACAATGGGACAGAGGTACAGTGGGTATAGTCGGGCAGTGGTTGGGGCCATGGAGACAGTGGGGAGAGTGGAACCGTGGTGGGAACAGTGGTGGGGACAGTGGGGACAGAGCGACAGTGGTGGGGGCACTGGTGGGGACAGTAGGGACGGTGGTGGAACCAGTGGGGACAGTGGTGGTGAGGACAGTGGTGCTGTGAACAGCAGTGGGGGATGCAGTGCGGACGGTTGTAGGGACCGGGAGTCGTTTGCTGGCGGTGAGGGGGGGGGGGAGGGGTTCGAACCAGTAGTAGTGACCGGTTTTCGAGGAGGGGGGGGGGGTTCGAACCGTAGTGACCCCCCCCCGGTTTTCGAGGGGGAGGAGGGGGAGGGGAGGGGTTCGAACCGGTAGTGATCCCCTCGGTTTTCGAGGGGGAGGGGGGGGGTTCGAACTGGTAGTGAACCCCCCGGGTTTCGGGGGGGGGGTTCGAACCGGTAGTGACCCCTCCCAGTTTTCGAGGGGGGGAGAGGGGTTTCGAACCGGTAGTGACCTCCCCGGTTTTCCGAAGGGGTGGGGGGGGTCGACCCGCGGTAGTGACCCCCCCCCGGTTTTCTGGAGGGGAGGACGGGAGGGGGGGGGGGGGGTAAGGAGAGGGGGGGGGGTCCAGCAGAGGGGGGGGATTTTCGGAAGGGGAGGGGGGGACCCCCGGCTTCCAGAGGAAGAGGGGGGGGAATTTTCCACAGTAAAGCAGCGGTGGATCACGCTTTCTCTCTCTCTCTCTCTCTGATTTGTTCAATGCGGGCTCCCTGGAAGTCCCGACCCTCTCCCTGGGACAGGTTCTTCGTCCTGAGCCGTTTTTTGACGGTCCCGGGGCCTGGTGAGGGCCCCCAGAGGCCAAAAACTTGGCAACACCTCCGTCTTGATTTTTTCAATACGCTGGAGCTCTGGGTAAGACTTGGGTTCGGGGGACTCGGGTTGGTCTGACGGAGCCATCATGAAAATGACGAGTCGTAGTCTGAAAGGACATCCCACGAAAACTGGACCGTCCAATTCCAGGACGCGCTCGTCAAAAAGCACCAGGCAAACCCGAGTTCTGGCGCACTCGAGTCTTACCCAGTACGATGCGTCCTCCTTGGGCCCTGATATCCTGGCGTTGCAACCTTTTCGAGCAGGGCGAAGTCGTCCTTTCTCCGGACCCTGGGACCCTCGCAAGTCGATCGGGCTCCTAAAATGACGCAGAAAGATGGGGCTCTGGGGCTCTTGTCGTGTTTTGTTTCACGATGTTGCAATGTTTCACCACAGGGAAGCGCGCGTCCGACCAAATCACATAGTGTTGTGGATGCCGCGACAATGGACACCCTAACAGTCCTATCATTGAATGTAAAACGTGTTTAAAATGTCGGAAACATGTTCTAAACACGTTTTGAACATATGTTTACGTGTTTAAAAATGCTTAACACATGTCTTAGACATCTGGGAAGTATCTGGCAACATGCTTCCTCTCTTAGGTGGCATATGATGGGAGCTTCGCTTGTCGAACTTAGCGTCGCCTGCGCCCCACACTAGTGCAATTTAGCGCAATTTAGTGGCGTTTAGTGTGGCGCGGCGGGAGGCGCTAGTGCAATCTAATGCAATTTAGTGCAAGTTGGTGGCGCGTAGTGCAATTTAGTGGGGCTTCGTGCAATTTAGTGCAATTTAGTGCAAGTTAGTGGCGTTTGGTGCGCCCCACACGAGTGCAATTTAGCGCAATGTAGTGGCGTTTAGTGTGGCGCGGCGGGAGGCGCCAGTGCAATTTAACGCAATCTAGTGCAATTTAGTGGCGTCTAGTGCAATTTCGTGGCGCTTAATGCAATTCAGCGCAATCAAGTGCAATTTAGTGCGATATAATGCAAGTTAGTGGCGTTTAGTGCGCCCCACACTAGTGCAATTTAGTGTAATTTAGTTGCGCTTACAATAATTTAATGCATTTTAGTTCGCCTGCGGGAGGGACAGGAAGAAAGGAAAATTGAAAAAGGTCGCGGCCGATCTTAGGAATCTGGCATTGCTCGCACAACTGCGATGCCGCGCGCGAACCGACCGGCGTGCACGAGCAACGCTACGCAACACTAAACAACACTAACACACACTAAATGATCACGAAGCAGGAAGCAAGACACCATTGGGTGAAAAAGAAAGCTCCCATCATTTGCCACCTAACCTCTCCATTGATCGTCCTCCGCAAACATAGTGGATTCGAAAACCCTGAACACAAAAACGTTGTGTTGTCATCTCTGGTCTGGACGCCCAAAACGGGTACGGAAAAAATGGGTACAGTGCCAAACAGCAAATGTTGTCCCAAACCAACAGCGGCCGCTGTTGGGCAGGCGGCATTCCGTCTCAAATGGACACAGGCCGCGGCGGCGCGGACAGCGAGTCCTGTTCAAAATGAACAGGACTGCTGTTGGGCATTGTACCCATATTTTCCGTATCGATTTCGGTCGTCCCGACCAAAAAGCGTTGTGTTGTCATCTCTGGGGGCCGCATCTGTGGCTTCCGCCTCCTTCCGCCCGCCTTCCCTTCCGCCACCCTCCGCCCGAGGAGGCGGCCTCGTCTTACCGCCGCCGCCTCCCGCCACCCCTCCTCCTCCTCCTCCTCCTCCTCCTCCTCCTCCACCTCCTCCACCTCCTCCTCCTCCTCCACCTCTCCTCTTCCTCCTCCTCCTGCTCCTCCTCCTCTTCCTCCTCCTCCTGCTCTGCTCTGCTTCCTCCCCCTCCTCCTCCTCCTCCTCCTCCTCTCCTCCTCCTCCCTCCTCCTCCTCCTCCTCCTCCTCCTTCTTGGAACGCAACATGTAGCACACATCTTGTAATGTATCGTTACCCCAGCGGCGTGGCCAGTTCTGAGTGTGCGTCGCCCCTCTGGGGACGACGCGCCACGTAGCAGGAGTGTGCTCGGCGGGGCCGAACCTCTGCGGGGGCAGGGCAAGATGAGGCAGCATTTGCGGAAGGACATCACATGGAATAGGCATAGTTTATCTGAAGTCCGCGCAGACTCTTGGGCCGCTGATACCGCTTCTTGTCTTTCGAGCACAAGCATTCTCTAACCTGCAGTATGGTCGCGCCGCCGCAGGAGGATTGCTGAGCAGGGAACGAAGGGGTTTTCTAGCCACGGCGAGCCTCGGCCACGAACAAGCTTCCCGACTCGGATCCTAACCGGACCCCCCCCCGAGCCCAAGTTGGCCTTGCGTCACCGCCCCTCCCGAGCTCGAGATGGTCTTGTGTCAGCGCCTCGATATACACGTCGTTCATCTCTAGTCGCGCTCAGTCCGAATTGTGTTTGTTTCTACTTGTTCCTGGCCCCCTAGTGGCCAGGAGGAGGCCCAGGACAGAGCAAGTAGACATGAGAGGATTTCCCCCCCCCCCCCCCCCCATAAAAAAAACAGAACTTTCGACGACTTGGGAATGCACAGTGAGTGTACGTTGCCACCCGGCATGGCGCTGGCCCCGCTGGCCACGTTTCCCTGCGGGCTCCGCGGGGCCTGCCCCTGCCCGGGCTGCCCAGGGGGAGGGGGGGGGCGGAACCAGGCTTCGCTCGGGCCAGTCCCCCTGCAGGGGGCGCCTGGGTGAAAAATCAAGCACGTACGCGAAACATGCTCTCAAAATGCCTCAAAATAGCCAGAAGGCGTCCCCAAAGTATGTGTGGACTAGTTTTGAAGATACCCCCTGTAGAGGAACAGGCCCGGCTTAAAACTAGGCGAGGCCTAGAGGATGCCATGGCCCAGTGAGGATGGGGACCGATTGGATTTTAAGTGAGGCATGTCCTCCCGCGGGTGGGTTTAGGAAGAGAAATGAAACATGCCCAAAAGAGATTCCAGCACCGAAACATCGTCCCCGGCTTATGCTTTACCGATCTTTTGAATACACCTCCGGTAGAAAGGACATGCCCGACTTGAAAGTTCGACGATGCCGAACATCGAGTCGGGAACTCGGGCCGATGTGGAACGCGCGCCAGATCGGGCTGCATCGGCGCCCGGCACCTGGAGGGAAAGAGCGCGAGGACCCTCGCTCACCCACTCGACGGTGCTCGGGCTGCGGCGACGGGCACAGACTAGCATGGTGGAGCGTTGTCGCTGATTCCGCCCTGCGTTGCACGGCCGTCTGCAGGAGAATCTGAGGATTTTCGACGAAACAAAAATAAAGATACCCCAAACACACTCCAAAAAGGTTAAAAAAATACTACAAAAATAATCCCCAGACTATTTTTGGTGCATTTCTTAAATATTTTTAGGGTA
Organism: Prorocentrum cordatum; assembly: GCA_963575745.1. Classification (NCBI taxonomy): domain Eukaryota; class Dinophyceae; order Prorocentrales; family Prorocentraceae; genus Prorocentrum; species Prorocentrum cordatum. Next base: position 583,739 of record CAUYUJ010019760.1, read on the forward strand.
CTTCATATTTTTCGTCGAAAGCCCCCTGTAGGGGGACAGGCCCGACTTACAACTGGGGGCGGGCGGCCCTCGGGGGAGCAGCACTTGCGCCCCAATGACCGACGAGATGCCTTCTTCAGCCCATGCGCTTTTCCTTGATCCCGGCCCCCATGGCCGTCGCCGAGCCCCGCTGGCCACAAAACATCAAAATGGACACCCGAAATGGGTACGGACAACATTGGCCCAATGCCCAACAACAACTTTTGTCCAAAACCGACAGCGGCCGCTTTTGGGCAGGCGGCTTTTTGTCTTCGGCGATCAACGTCCGCGGCGGCGCGGACAGCGAGTCCTGTTCAAAACGGATTGGAACTGTTGTTGGGCATCGTACCCATTCTTTCCGTAATTACCCATTTCGATCGTCCCCAATCTAGAAGGGCATGCAAGCTTACCACCGAGGAAGGGGGTCAGGAACTCCGGGGCCGCAGGCGGGAGAAATCGGATCCGAGGACGTCTGGGCCCCAGCTCCGGAGGAAGGGGGCCAGGAACTCTGGGGCCGCAAGTGGGAAAAGCCGGACCGGAGGACGTCCGGGCCCCAGCGACGGCAGGGGCGAGCAGCCCCTGCCGTAGATTGCACGCATATTCGCCGAAGGGGCCCTCGCCGAGGGCCTCCGGGGGCCCTTGCCGGGCCCGGGGCCCTGATCCGAAGACGACTCGGGACGAGACCTTCCTGGGGGTCGAGGCCTCTGGGGGTCGACGTCATGAGAAAAAACGTAGCGTCGGGGGTCCGGGAGGATTGCCCCGCCCCCCTTCTGCGCTGCTCGCCCGTGCCCTCGCCTCCGAAGGCCCCCGTCGCCCCCGCCTTCGCCGAGGCTCCCCGGCGTAGGCGCGCCACGCCGCCCCTCGGCTGCCCGCCCTGCGTGCCTCCGCCCGCTCGCGTGAGCAGAACGCGCCACCACCACCACCACTATCACCACTGATGGGCCTGTTTTCCACCACCACCACCACCACCATAAGTTGGAGGGGGGGAGGAGGTGGAGGACGAGGAGGAGGAGGAGGAGGAGGAGGAGGAGGGCGAAGAGGAGGACGAGGAGGAGCAGGAGTTGGAATAGGGGGGGGAGGGGGAGGAGGAGGACCCCCTGCCCCTCCAACTTACGGTGGTGGTGGTGGAAAAAAGGCGCATCAACAACCACCACCACCACCACAAATGCCTGGCCAGGGGCACCCTGTGCCGCCGCCGGGGTGCAGAACTTGCGAGGAGAGGCCCCCCAACTGGGATCCGAGCAGACTGGGCCGGAGAATCGCACCGCATCGCCGATGCATCGACGATGCACATGGGCGTCGGCGGCGATGCATGGGGCCGTCGGCGTAGAGCAAATCAGGCCCCACATCGAGCTGCATTCCCGATGCATCGGCGATGCGGCGCGATCCTCCGACCCCATTTACTCCGGCACCACCTGGGGAGCCTAGAAGCATTCTGGGCGTCGGCACATTTTTTTCCACTGGGCGCTTTCGCCTGGTCCCGGGGCCATCACAGCTCGATCCGGCTCGAGAACATGCAACACAGAGACTGGGTCTAAGGCCTCAGGCCCTGGCCGCGGATCCTGCTGCATGCTCTTCGCGGCCCCGGATCTCAGGGCACGAGTCCGTCCTCCTGGCGGAAGCGAAGAGGATCTGTGTGCCCTCTCGGGGCCCACGACTGGCGTGGCCGGGCAAGTTGGTGTGCAGGCGCCGTGTTGCGAGACACATGCTCTGCCCAGTGCGGGTGGCTGCATTCTAATAGACTTGGGCAACAAAGGAGGCACGAACATATCCTATACGACCACACTTCGGGTGACAAAGAAGGTTGGGTGGAGGAAAACCAACCAACAACAACTCCGATGACTGTGATGGAGATGAGATGGCGACATTGCAAGATGACGCTCACGGTAAAAATATGGAATGGCGATTGTCAAAAGGGCGACACAGCCGCGATGGAGTTCACACCTAACTGCGACGCCGCAGCCGACTCCAAAGCGACTGGTCCCACGACCGGTTTCACGATCGATCCCATTATCGATAACAATATCGACCTCACAATCGATATCACTATCGACAGGACAATCGGCCTCAAGTTGGCCTTGCTAATTAATCTGGCCAAAAGGTACCGATACCGCTACTCGCCGGACCTCTCCCAGGCTGCGTTCTGACCAGGAATTCGAGGCGAACCCAGCAGTGCCGACGAGGGCCTCCCAGGAGGCCCAAAAAAGGGAAAAACAAGGAAAGGGTAGCGGTGTGGGTACATGTTCCTCCTCTGAGCGACTGGACTATCGGTCTCGCGTTGATCAAGGTCGTCCGATCGATCTCACGATCGATGGGACTACCTTAGCCAGAGTGCATCGAACAACTGGTGGCCTTGGGCGCGAACTCCACAAATCCTGGTCTGGAACCCTCTGCGTGCCTGAACCGCTGCACCTTCTTCCGCGAAGCATACTAATGGGACACATGGACATAAGTAAATAAACACAATCCCCTGGATTCCCCACGTCTTCCTATATGTTCTAGGTTTCATTTCCCCCGACTTCTCGTATGTTTCCATATTGTCTTGGGGAATCGACAATTGATTGTGTCTGTGTGATTATTGTCCCTCCTGACTTCTTCCGCGCACCGCCTGGCAGAGCCTGGCGGCGAAGCAGGACTCGCGAACAGGGATCGCGTCGTTAAAAATCAGGGCGGGCAATTTCTCGCATTTTACGACCCTTGGAAGCCATCGGCAGGCCCTGGGGCCGTCAAAAAGCGACTCGGCATGAAGAGCCGGTCCTGGGGAAAGGTATGGGCGTGCGTAAAGCTTAGTTGGGCCACGCAGGTGCAGTAGCAATGGTCGCCATGGCCGCGGTCATTGCAATGCGTGGGGAGCTCGTTGGAGCAGGGACGAACACGACCCGTGGATAGTGACATCTGTTGTTGCCGATCTCGCTATCGAACTCACTGTCGACATCACGATGTATCGCACGATCGATCCCAGTCGATTTTAATCAAGATGTCACTATCGATATCACGACAAATTTCACAACCGATCTCACCATCGATCGCGCTGTCACTCACGATATCGACCGCACTACCGATATCATCACCCAGAACACGATCGATCTGAAATTCGATCCCGCAAGAAATGCTACTATCGACCGCACAAGAGATACCACGAGACACTGTTGGGACACCACGATTGGGCACCCCCAGCCACGGCGAGGCACCCCCAACCAAAGATCTGTTGTGATCGATCCAACGATCGATCTCACGATTCATCTCTGCATCTCACGATCGATCTCGCGATCACGATCGATCGGGCAATCGATCTCACTATCGGTAACACTTTCGATTTCGCAACTGACCTCACCAGCTTCCATCGACACGCCACAACGACACACCCGGAGCCACCGCCGGGACGTTCCGCGCAACCGACGGGGCACCCCGCGCCACCGACGGGGCACCCCCGCGCCACCGACGGGGCACCCCGGGCACCGCCGCGCCCAGCGGGCGGGGGGGTGGCGGTCAAACGGCTCCACAGCGCCAGGCCACGGCGGCATCATTCCTCTCGCGCGCCCGCGCAGCTTCGGGTCGCCCACACGCACAACACGAACACGACACCGAAACCGATTTCCCGGTGGGGGGCTCTCCTTTCCACTGCGATCTCACCCACCAACGTCGGATCGACATCCGCGGCTTGCCGAGGACCTGGAAGATCGGGTTTCCAAGCGGTGGGCATGGATGAACCCCAGTCTCGGCAAGACGAGGCGGGGGAGGGGTGAGAGAGGGGGGACGAGAAACCGGGAGGGATACGGATGTCAAAAAGGTAGGAGGAGAGGCCACGTTCACGTCCTCCGAGCCGCGTGCTTCAACCTCGCACTCCATCCCGTCACCCTCGCACTCTTGCCTGCTTACTGACGTATCCGCCACCGTGACTCTGGGCACGGAACGGGCATGTTCCCAAGTCCTTCCCCCTGTCTTCGGAGCCTCCCCCCCCCCTCCTGAGGCGATCTCTTACGGGCCCGGACCCCACATTCTCAAACATCCTTGGGTTTCCCTCGGTTTCCCCACGCCAGCTCGCGTGACCTTTTTCTGACTCAAGAGCCCCAAGAGAAGCCAAGAGGCCTCCAAGAGGCCCCGACGACGGTCCAAGAGGGCCCCGGAGTCGCCGAACGATCGGCGCAAACGGCCCGAAGACGGCCCAAGAGGCCTCGAAAACGCCTCAAAAAGCCTCCAAGAGGCTTTCCAAAAAGGCCCCAAACACAAACGACGCCTTGATGTTCCCCTGGTCGTGGCATGATGTTGGCGTTGGGGCGTCTTCTGTGTTCCGACGCTCCAACATGGCCTTTTTTTATTTATTTTTTAACACCCCAAAAAAAAACAATACCACCCCAAGAAACTACCAAAGGGCCCCAAGGTGGCATAAGAGCGCCTCAGAGCGGCCCACGGAACGCTCAAGACGGCCCAAGATGGCCTCGAGACGGCCCCAAAAAGGGGCCAAGAAAAGGAACACGAACCGAACATCCGAGCCGCCCCAAGAGGCCCCCAGTAAGCCGCAAGAGGCGCTCAAGAGGCCCCCAAGAGACCCCCAATAGACCCCCAAGAGGTCGCAAGAGGCTCCCAAGAGGCCCAAAAGAGAATCCTAGAGGCCCCAGGACGGCCCCAACGAGGCCTCAAAACTGCCTCCAACAGGCCCCCGAGAGGCCCCCCACAGGACCCCGGCGAACATCCAATAGGGTGCATAACCACAGCCCGGGCACGGTGGCGGGATGTGACGAAGGCCATTCGATAGTCACGTATCGCGTGTTGCTTTGGATCCCGACGCAAAGCGCCCATACGGTGCAAGGGCTGCGTCAACAGATACAGACAAACGCACTGCATCGACGGTGCGGGCCGCGACTACGGTATCAATTTCAACCTCGCCGGTGTCCTACCGCCACTTCGGGGCCCGACAAAGGACAGTCGCACCTTCGAGCGACCCTCTCGTCGTCACTCCGCCGAGCCGCGGCTTTGCTGACATGAGGCGAGCGCGTGCTGCACACTGCGACTGTTGCCAAACCGTGCGACGAAGAGGATAAGAACGACACACAGCGACATGACGACTGCCAGCGGCTGGCATGGCGAGCCCCACATGCAACAAAAACGCTGCGTGGAGTAACTCGCAACTGCTTACACGGACAAGCTCGAGAAACCAAGCACACGCAGAAGAAGCCAGAGTCCGGCCGCAGGCAGCGAGAAGCTGAGGTGTCTTGGCCATGGAACCATCTGGTGTCACATCAGTATGCCACGTGGTGAGCCCTCCCTAGCTGGACGCCCACGTTACTCAAGAAGCACATACGGCGGTGCACGGGCCTAGGGAGCCAAATGCACTTCTATAGCTATTGGCAACTTGCGGAAGTCCGCGCGACGTTTTTTGCGTCGGCGCTGGGCGCCCTTCTCCGCCCCTGCCCCCCCGCGCGCATGGTGCGCGCCAGAGGCGGCGCCGGAGGCGCCTCCAGGGTGCGGGGGGCTGGGGGCCAGCGCCAACCTCCGAATGTCCACGTTCACGCGGTAAAGGGAAACAATTCATGCCCCCCGCCACCTCCCAACTACAAAGTTGGCAATCGCGGGAAGCACTGTGGTCGACACGCAACTCGTCGGAACCACCGCCACCTGACGGGGGGCACGGACGAATGACTGCGGCACGAGGGTTCGGTGATTCTCCCGAAGCCTGTGTTTACGCGCGGCCTCCATCTGCACGACGATCTACACATCTGCGCGGACCTCCCAGCATTTTTGTTCATGCTGCATGCATGTTGCAGTGCTTCTGCCATGGTCTGCCATCGCCCACTCGCCCACTCGACGGTGCCTGGGCTGCGACGACCAGCACTGACAAGCACGGTGTGTTGCTGCTGGTTCCAGCCCACGTTGCAGGCGATCCTCGGGCACGAACAGATTTCCCGACTCGGATCGTAACCAGAGGCCCTCCCAGGAGAGCCCAGAATCGAATCGATCAGTCAGATCGGCGATCGAAATGAATCGGATCGGCGGAACTCGGCAGCGTTTGATCGGCGGAAATCGGCAGGCTGGTGGGCCCCCGTCGAGAAACCGGAACCCACATCGGCATCCCAAGTCGGATCGGATCGGAATGAGCCCTGCCCTCCCGGGCCCAAGATGGCCTAGTGTCAGCATCTTGATAGACCATCCCCCTCGGCATGGCCTTGGCCCACTGGCCATTTTCCCTTCGGGTTTCACGGGGCCTGCCCCCACGTGGGGGCGAAACGATTGGGGCTGAGATAACATGGCCCAATGAGGATGGGGATCGGTTTCACGATACCAGGCATCGAACCGGGGAACCGGGTCGAGTCTTAGGCTGGGCATGTCCTACTACATGCGGTATCGGGATGAAAAGTGAACGATATTCAAAGAAAAATAATATAACAAACAGCACGGGGAAAAAAAAACGTCCCCAACCTATTTGTACTACTCTCGAGAATTCCTCCTCTGGAAAGACATGGCATGCCCCACGTAAGTCGAGTCGGAACGTGGTGCGCCAGATCGGGCTGCATCGGCGCCTAGCACCTGGAGGGAAAGAGCGCGAGGACCGTCGCTCACCCACTCGACGGTGCTCGGGCTGCGGCGACGGGCACAGACTAGCATGGTGGAGGGTTGTCGCTGTTTCCGCCCTACTTTGCACGCCCTACTTTTTCGCATCGTCTGGGTTGCGCCTCCCTCCCTCCCTCCCTCGCCCCTCCTCCCTCATTCCTCCGTCCCTCCGACATCCTCCCTCCTCCCTCTTCCCTCTTCCTCCCCAATCCCTCTCTTCCATCCTCCTCCTCCTCCTCCTCCTCCTCCTCCTCCTCCTCCTCCTCCTCCTCCTCCTCCTCCTCCTCCTCCTCCTCCTCCTCCCGACACATTTTCCCTGAAAGTCCGAAGATCGGCCAATGCACGGCGGAGCCGAAGCCGAGGCAAGGACCTCGGGAAGCCTCCGGGAGCTCTGAGGCGGCCCGGGGGGCACAGGCCCCTGAGAACATCGGCCAGGAAGAACGGATCGGCGTCCCGGGGCTCGTCTGGTGCAGCTTTTGCCACACTACAGTCGGACTTCATTGGAGAGGACACGCGAGAGCACACAAGACCCTTCCAATGGCCACATTGCCACAGGAATGCAGGAGGCACGGGTCGCGAGACACAGGACACAAGGGTACCCTTGATTTGGCAGGGTCGACCTACTAATCCGGGCCGACTGTAGGGCCCAGAAGCGGCCCCTGGAGGCCGAAAAAGGAAAAAACGGATTTTTGAAGCCTGAGCTTCGAGCCTCCACCCCCGTCCCCGCACGCCAGAACCAGCGCTGGGCCACCTCAGACCCCCAGCCGACTCCAACTCAGAAGGCATCCAGGGACCTCGCAGGTCACCTGGGATTCGACGCCGCGAAGCGATTGAGACATCGTGAAACATCACGGCCAGAGCCCCGGACCCCATCTTTCTGCTCCATGTCTTGACGAAATAAGAACACTCACACACACCAATACCCATAAAGGGGGGCGAGGGGGCTGTGGGTCCGTGTTGTCGGATGGAGGCCCCCGCACGAACGGGAGCCCCCCCCCACGGTCCAAGAACCCGCACCCATACCCATGTGTAGCCTACGGGTCTACGCGTGTGCGTGCTGTTCGCGCGTCACCTCTCGAGCCGCAGCGAAATCCGAAGGTCCCGGGGTCCGAATGGTGAAAGCGCCCGGCTCGGAAACTCCGAAGCGCCAGAATCCCAGGCTCACCCGAGCCCCTCTCGCGACGCTCGGCTGCACGCAGGAGCGACCCTGGGCAAGAGCGACCTCTGACGCGCGGCTTGGGTAGTGGGGGCCTCATGCGAACCCTACCCCCACCACCCACGGTTCCTGAGGGGGGGGGTCACTTCGTTCGGGAGCTCCCGAGCGAAGTGAACCCCACCCTCCCCCTCAGAAATCGTGGGGAGTATAGGGGTAGGGTTCGCATGTGGACCCCTAAGGGGGGGGGCGCTGGGGGGACAAGCCGCGCAGTCCCAGCGCGCCGGCCCAATGCAGCCGGGACCCCTGTGGGCCCGCACCAGGGGCCATGCCGGCGACCGCTGGCGAGGGGCCACCCCCACGCGCAGCCGAGACGCGCGGGGCGCGACCATCCTCGGGCTCGTCTCGCGCCGCCACACACTCAAGCATGGCTCGAGTAGGGGATCGGCTACAGAATTGTTTGATCGACCCCCCCAAAAAAATCTGCTCGTCGGATCCATGCGAACAAAAATCGCAGAACGCTCGCAGATCTACGAACATTCAACGTCTGGATCGACGAGAGAATCCACTCTGGGTTATATCGGTTTTATGGACGGCCCCCTCGTCGAATTGTTGAACCAGACCCCATCCCCATGGGCGTGGCCCGGGCCCCACTGCACCCCTAAAGTGGATCTGGATACATAGATATACCTTGATCTATGTATATATATATACATATATTCAAAAGATAGATGTATATGTATATCGGAGGTTCGGGGGTGAGATCGAAGTGGAACGGAGAGCCCCCCACCGGGAAATCGGTTTCGGTTTCGTATTCGTGCGTGACGTCTTTGCGGGCGAGGCGAAGCTGCGTGGGCGGGCGAGAGAAAAATCTCCTGTGGCTGAGGCGCGGCCGGACCAAATCATTCTCCCTCCGGCAAGCGGTGGCCCGTGTTGTCCCGCCGGTGTCCCGCCGGTGTACCGCTTGTGGCTGGGTCCCCGCCGGACCAAATGATTCTCCCTCCGGCAAGCGGTGGCCCGCGGTGTCCCGCCAGTGTCCCGCCGGTGTCCCGGTGTCCCGCTGGTGCGAAAACGATAGTGAGACCGATGACGAAATCGATTGTGAGATCAATAGCGAGATCGATAGTGAGACCGATAGTGAGATCGATCGTGAGATCGATAGTCATATCGATAGTGAGATGAATAGTGATATCGATTGTGAGATCGAGTGATATCGATAGGGAGATCGATAGTGGGATCGATAGCAGAGTGAGATCGACAGTGAAATCGATCGAGTGAGATCGATAGTGAGACAGATCGAGTAAGATCGATAGTGGGATCGATGGTCCCAAGAGCGAGCGGCAACGCAACAATCACCACTGTTGCCCATTTCTGGCCCCCCTCCCCCCCAACCTCCTTATCACCCGCAGGGTGGTCGCTTCGCGCGCGCTCAAGTTCTAGCTAGGGTCATGATCATCGTCATCATTGTCATCCTCATCCCGTCATCTTCATCGTCATCGTATGGTCATGGTCACCGTCGCCATTACCATCACAGCAATCATCAGTACCATCATGATCAGCAGCATCGTGATCACCATCGCCATCATCGTCATCGTACTCTTCAGCATCATCATCCGCATCATCCACATCTTGTTGGTCGTCGTCGGCGTCGTCGTCCGCATAGTCATCGTCATCATCATCATCAGCATCATCATCATCATCATCAGCATCATCATCATCATCATCATCATCATCATCATCATCATCATCATCATCATCAGCATCATCATCATCCTCATCATCATCATCAGCATCATCATCATCATCATCATCATCATCATCATCATCATCATCATCAAGGTCAACGCCGTCAGCATCCCTGGTCCACTGCAATCCCCTTACCATCCTTCTCTTCCCGTTCTCCCTCGTCCCATCGTCTCATATTCATCCTTTTCCTCGTCGGCGCTTCCCTGAAAAGGATCCCTGTTCCTTCAACCAAGACAGCAGCCTCCTCCTCCTCCACCTCCTCCTCCTCCTCCTCCTCCTCCTCCTCCTCCTCCACCTCCCCCTCCTCCTCCTCCTCCTCCTCCTCCTCCTCCTCCTCCTCGTCCTCCTCCTCCTCCTCCTCCCCCTCCTCCCCCTCCTCCTCCTCCGCGCCTAGGAACCGCAAGCTGGCGGGGGGCCCCCAGGCCGAGCCCGCCCCGGGGCCAGGCCCAGGAAAAGAGAGGAGTGAAACAGACACCCAAAATGAAAACAGAGGAGGAGCAGGAGGAGGAGGAGGAGGAGGAGGAGGAGGAGGAGGAGGAGGAGGAGGAGGGGGAGGAGGAGGAGGAGGAGGGAGGAGGGAGGAGGAGGAGGAAGGCCAGACCCGAAATGAAAACGGGCACGACCTCCTTGGGGATGGGAGGAGCAGCGGGAGGCGCCCCGCCCGAAGGCGGGGCGGCCGCGCGCCCCACGCCGAAGGGCTCCTCCTCCTGATCTTCGCGAAGAAAGCAATGGAAAACGGCTTGCACGCGTGGGCGCACGACTTCAGCGGAAGTCGTCTCACTGGCAAGCGCGCAGCATCTCTGCGACAGGGCCGCAGTCAGAAACGATGATGTCCACTGCCCTATGCTAAGGACGGACCATCAAACAATGCCACGGCGAATCCAGCCGCCAAGGAGACGAGCGACGGGAGACGCGACAGAACGAAACGACGGCGAGGACCCAACGGGAAACATGCAACGCCAAGAGAAGAAAGTCAACGGACGAAGCCAAGGAGCCCGAGATGAGCAGAACCAGCAGCCGCACGGCAACAGGTCTCCCTGCCGCCAACATGCCGGCGTTCGGCCTGCACGCTCTCTTTTCTTTGCGGGAGGCCCCCGGGGCCAGGAACGCCTGCCTCCAGTGATGATTCTGCCACTAGCTCCAGTGAGGGCCCCGCGGGCGGGGCAGCGGGAGCGGTGGCATGAGATGCCCGGGGGTCTCGAACCTGAGCCGGACACCCATCCTAACCACGTGTCTGCCGAGTCTCTAGCACTCCTGAGATGCAGCGCAGAGCGCTCTCGACAGCACGGCGAACTATCACGCCAAACACGCTGCCGCTGAGATTTGCCACCGCTCGCGCGAGCTCACATCCGGCAACACCTTCAACCCGGGCGCCAGTCCCAAAAGAAATCTACGGCGCCATGAAAACACACCAGGCGTCTCCACGGGTGCAGAGCGGCACGAACATCGCGGAGCATCACGGCGGACCGAGTCGTATGTCGGGCGTGTCCCCCTACAGGGGGGTTTTCGACGATTTTTTTTTTTTTAAGGCAAACAACTACTCAAAAAATAGTCCCCCGACTAGTTTTGGAATATTTTTTGATTACTGTTTGAGTATTCTTTATTTTGTCGAAAATCTCCCTGTAGGGGGACAGGCCCGACTTAAACCGAGTCGCCACGGCGTCGGGTGTCCCTGCGCGCAATTACTTCGGCGCCAGGCTTCCCCGCCGCCGCGGAGGCAGACCTCGGCGAGCGCTCTTCGCGCCAGGCTCCCACGCCGCCACGGGGACAGGCCTCGGCGAGCGCTCCGCGTCGGGTTTCCCCACCGCAAGGGGAAGCGATCGAGCGGAGTGCGTCGCGTCAGGTTTCCCCGCTGTGAAAAAGCGCACGCAGTGTTGGCCCCGGAGGGAGGGCGGCGTGGGGCAGCCAACGGTGACCGCGAAGGCGGTAGCTTTGGCCGCTCGGGCACGCACGTTGCCGCGGGCCCACTCGAGAGTCCTCGCGCTGAGCCGTTGGTAGCCGAACGCGAGCCTGCCTCGGCGGCGGTGCCTACCTCTGTGGTCTAGAACAGGCTTGCTCGACCCTCGCGGGGAAGTGTCTCCCCGCGTGCCCTGTTTCGGGTTTGCAGGGTGCCGTTTCTCTTCGTTGAGGGGCTGAGGCGGACTGTTAGGTGCTTCGTCACCAGGGCCTCAGCGGCTTCCTGGGGGCAGGCGATATGGGGAGTCACCATTTTTCGAGGCCTTGGTGGGCTTGTCTCGCAGTTGCCTGCACGCGCGAATGTGCACTTATCCCAGTGGTTGCGACCCCCGTCCAGCACATCGGCCTGCGCCTGTCTTCGCACCCCGGTTTGAAACACGTGCCTGTCAAGGCAACCTCTTTGCAGAACTTGCGAGCCCCCTAAATGATAGTCGGTCGTGTAGTCGTCGGTACAAGATTCGAGGTTCGAGGAGGTTCTAGGTTCGAGGAGGTTCGAGGAGGGGGTCCGAGATTCGAGGAGGAGGTCACGAGGTCCAAGGAGGAGGTTCGAAGAGGAGGTTCGAACTTCGAGGTCCGAGGAGGAGGGGTTTCGGGGCTCGAGGTTCGAGGGTAAGAACGAGGCGGGTGACCGTCGTCGCCGCCGTCGACGAGCGCCGGCAGCAAGGGCGGCCGCCGCCGCCGCCGCCGCAGGGAAACGTCGCGGCGGGCGCGTGCGCACGGTCCGGACTCCTTGGCGGCGGCGGCGGGCCCGGGCACGCGGGGTCCGCCGCCGGCGGCCGCGCGCCGGGGCGCGAAGGGCTCCTGCAGCGGGGCGGGCCCGCCGCTTCCTCTTCCTCCTCCTCCTCCTCCTCCTGCGCCTCCGTCGCCTCCTCCTCCTCCTCCTCCTCCTCCTCCTCCTCCTCCTCCTCCTCCCCTCCTCCTCCTCCCTCCTCCTCCTCCTCCTTCCTCCTCCTCCTCCTCCTTCGCCTTCTCCTCCTCCTCCTCCTCCTCCTCCTCCTCCTCCTCCTCCTCCTCCTCCTCCTCCTCCTCCTCCTCCTCCTTCCCCTGGCACTGGAGGCCTCCCAAGTGCGCGAGGACAAGAAAAGGGCCTTACGCGAGGTGACGCATCGACATTACGCGGCGGTTTACGCGGGCCGCCGGCGCGGCGCGCCACATTGGAGACGAGGGCGCTTACGCGCGAGTTTAGGGGGGCAGCTTACGCGCGAATGTCGGCGCTGACGCCCCAGTTGCTTGGCGTCGCCCAAGTGGGGTCCTAGTAGATGGTGTCGGAGGAGGCGGTGAAGGCATTGGATAAGAAACGACTCCAAAAACAATAATTGCACTACTTCTCGGGTGCAATAAGATCCTTATATAGATCCTGCCAGGTGCAAAAAGGATCCCTAGAAACATCCTGCCAGCTGTGATTGGATCCCTGTAAGGACCCTACCAGGTGCACTAGGATTCCTACAGCAATGCTGCCAGCAGCAATGTGATCCCTGCTGGGATCCGACCAGCTGAATTAGGATCCCCAGCTGCAGCAGGATCCCTATAGGGATAATGCCAGCTGTAACAAGATCCCTACAGGAATCCTACCAGCTGTCATAGGATCCCTATAGGGATCCTACCAGCTTCAATAGCCAGCTTCAACCGGATCCTTATAGGGTTCCTACCAGCTGTAATAAGATCCTTGCAGGGATTCCACCAGCTGTTATAAGATTACACTACGGATCCTACTAACTGTCATCGGACCCATATAGGAATCCTACCAGCTGCATTTGGATCCCTATAAGGGGTCCTACCTGCTGCGATGGGGTTCCTATGGGGCGTCCTTTTGGGTGTCTGGGGGTACTTTGGGTGTGTGGGCGTGGGAATGCGGAAACGTAGGGATGCCGGGGGGGGGACGCCGAGGCCCCAATGTAGGAACCCATCGTCCATCTGTGAATTGCCAGGACGTCTCAAGCGGGAACCGTCCGCGTTGTTGTTGTTGTTGTTGATGTTGATGTTGATGTTGTTGTTGACCTCTCACTTCTGAAGAATAATTATTGTTGATCCCCCCTCACTGGTGCATACTGTTTTTCTCAATCAAAGTGTGCCCCTCGACGCTCGCACCCTGTTTTTTGGCTGAACAACTATTCCTGCTCAAACTGTGCCCCTGGCCCCCCGGATTACAACAACAACGGTCCCGCCTGAGACTTCCTCCAAATTTACTCAGGACCCCCGCTCCCGCCTGCGACGTCCTCACAATTTACTCTGCTCCCGCCTACGACTCCCTCGCAATTTAATCAAGACCCCCGCTCCCATCTCAGACTTCCTTACAATTTATTCAAGAAGGGCGTTCCCGCTTGAAACATCCTCGCAATTGAATCAAGACTTCCTCGCAATTGGATCAAGACCCCCGCTCTCGCCGGAAAGCCCTTCACGTTTTATGCAGGAATTGCGCTCTCGCCTGCGAATTCCATGTAATGGATTCAAGAATCGTGCTTTCGACGCTCAGGAAACACGCTGCGCCAAGGACGCCACTACAATGTACTTAGGAATCGCGCTCTCGCCATAGTCAGGCACCCCGCAGGAACTTCCCACCCGCCCGACCCGCCCGTCAGGGGATCGCCCGCCCGTCGTGGGTTCCCGCCCGAGACTTCCTTCAGGAACGGCGCTTTCGCTTAGGATTTTCTCGAACGTGCACGCTCTTACCTTCCTGCTCCGCGCCCCTCCTCCCTCATCGCCTCAGTTTTCTCTCCCTCCTATCTTCCCTCATCCTTATGCCTCTCTGCCCTATCCCATATACCTCCTCTCCCTCCTCCTTTGTCCCTCCCCTCTCCTGCCTTATCCCTCCCTCTCTTTTTTGTTTTCTCTCTCTCTCTTTCTCTCTCTCTCTCTCTCTCTCTCTCTCTCTCTTTTCTCTCTCTCTCTCTCTCTCTCTCTCTTTTTCTCTCTCTCTCTCTCTCTTTCTCTCTCTCTCTCTCTCTCTCTCTCTCTCTCTCTCTCTCTTCTCTCTCTCCTCTCTCTCTCTCTCTCTCTCTTTCTATATATATATATATATATATATATATATCCCATATCCCATATCTCTCTCTCTCTCTCTCTTTCTGTTTCTCTTTCCTTCTCTACATCTCTTATATGTATTTCAATGTTTTGTTCCTCTCTTTTTTTCCTCTCTCTCTCTCTCTCTCTCTCTCTCTCTCTCTCTTTCTCTGCTTCTGATCAACCGCCCCCGTATTCGGTCCTTCTCTCCTGGAGTTGTTCCTCTTCCTTCGTCCCTCCCCCTCCATTCCTCCCACTCTCCCTCGTTCTCCCCCTCCTCTCGTTGCAGGGCCCACACCAATTCCAATGGCGGGCACATATACGCCCACGAAAGATTGTCCGCCCGTTCAGGTTTGCCCGCCTGTGTAAGTCCGCCGCCCCCCGGAATGAGAAAGAATCCCCCAAAGGTGGTGTGACCGAAAACAAACAGGGCGGGTATTGAGGGTGTGGGGAACTCGTTCTGAATGACACACGGGCAAATAACAGCGAACAGTGTTATAATGAGTGTTGTTGGTGTTGTTGAATCACCACTTATGAAAACGTTCCTCATCAAAGTGTGCAACTCCACGCTCGCACCCTGTTATTTGGAAGAGGAAATATTCCTGCTCAAACTGTGCCCCTGGCCCCCCGGATTACAACAACAACAACAACAACAACAATCATTTTACCCTCATGCGCCATGCTTCCACATGACACATGCATCCATCTGGATAACACACCCCATCATGGGGGATTTTTCGGGCATGCGGGATCCGATATTCCCTCACCCAGATATCCCGCCCAAGAAGGTTTGGCCACCACCTCTTCCGAGGAATTTCAACATCCATAGCTCGGACGGCACATCGCCTTCGCAATCGCCTTGCGCATGCCCCGCATCTCAGAGGGAGAGGAAGAGGAAGAGGAGGGGGAGATGAGAGAGATAGGGAGGGGGAGGAGGAGAAGGGAGGGGGAGGAGGGGGAGGAAGGATGAGTAGTTGTAGTAGCAGCAGTTGATGATATTGTTGTTGCGGCTGTAGCACTAGTAGTAGTGGTAACGGTAGTAGTAGTCCAAGTAAGTAGAACTGGCTTGTGGCAGCCAAGCGTTCATAGCGACGTTGCTTTTTGATCCTCCTTTAATGTCTTCTCTCCCTATCCTTGAGACGCAGAATCTCAAAAAGTTGGATGGTTCAGCACATCCAGGAAACCTATCGCTGGACCGGCCCAGATATGGTTCCAGAAGCGGCTCGGGAAGCTGCGCAGGCGCCAGAAGCAGAGAAGCACCACGTACGGGCGCCGGCTCGGGCGTCCGGCCCAAAGCCGCTCCAGAATCGGCCCAGGACGGCTTCCCGGGCGCCGCAAGCAGAAATTCAGCATTTTCGAAAGAAAAATGTGTATTGGAATGGCCTCTTTTCGGCGCGATCGGAACTGCCCGGGCGTCCGGCCCGGGAGCCGGGCCGGGTGCCGGCCGGGCCGGGTGCCGGCCCGAGCTCCGGAATCGGCCCGGACGGCCTCCCGGGCGCCGGAAGCAGAAATTCAGCATTTTCGAAAGAAAAATGTGTATTGGAATGGCCTTTTTTCGGCGCCGCCTCGGAACTCGATTTTCCGGCGCCCGGGCGCCGGCTCGGGCGCCGACCCGGGCGTCCGGCCCGGGAGCCGGGCCGGGTGCCGGCCCAAGCTCCGCGGAATCGGCCCGGACGGCTTCCCGGGCGCCGGAAGCAGAAATTCAGCATTTTCGAAACAAAAATGTGTATTGGAATGGCCTTTTTTCGGCGCCGCCTTGGAACTCGATTTTCTGGCGCCCGGGCGCCGGCTCGGGCGCCGACCCGGGCGTCCGGCCCGGGAGCCGGGCCGGGTGCCGGCCCGAGCTCCGGAATCGGCCCGGACGGCCTCCCTCCCGGGCGCCGGAAGCAGAAATTCAGCATTTTCGAAAGAAAAATGTGTATTGGAATGGCCTTTTTTCGGCGCCGCCTCGGAACTCGATTTTCCGGCGCCCGGGCGCCGGCTCGGGCGCCGACCCGGGCGTCCGGCCCGGGAGCCGCTCTCGGCGGCGAGCAAGAGCACCGAGCCCGAGTAAAAAAGGAGGAAGTCTCGAGCCGGAGCGTTGTTGTTGTTGGGGGGCCGGTTTTGGCGGAACCCCAAAACGCCTGAGCGTGAGCCTCAATTTCAGAGGAAATGCGGCCGGCGCCTCGGCGAGAGCGCCAGGGCGAATATAAGGGGTCCAACAATAATAATTGTTTAGTAATTAAGGTTCAACGACAACAACAACAACAACAACAACAACAACAATCATTTTACCCGAACGCTCAGTGTTCTCACCAGTGCCAGGGTTTTCATGCGACGCGAGACAATACCCCCACTTCGTGGGGGGGCAGTTCAAGCTCTACCAAATATCCAAACGACTCTTCGCGACCACCCAAACCCAGCTTCCCGCCCTATGACGTTGGGACACTTCACTTCGTGGCGTGCGGACGACCGTGGCTACTACACTGGCGTGGGGTACACACCCACAGAACTTGGTCACTTATTCGGGGCGCGCGTGTGCCCAGCATCCTGCAATTGTGACATACAATACATGACACAGACAGACAGAGAGAGAGACAGAGAGCAGACAGAGAGAGAGACAGAGAGAGCGGAGTTGGTCACATTTTTGGGGCAAGTTCCTGAGATCGTCGTGTTTTTTGTTGGTCTTGCGCGCGCGAATGTCCACTTTACTTTTTTTTGCAAGGGAGTATTGAAATTTGATTATGTTAGAACAAGAAAAAGTAGCTCGCGCGAGCTCATGTAACATAAATGTTGAAAAACCATTGGTTTTGTGGGAGTCGGACAGCGCGCGCGGGATGAAATTTGGACATTTTTTTTTGAAAAACCATTGGGTTTTTGATGTTTTTATGTTGAAATCGTTACGAAACCTAAGGTTCTGGAAGGATTTCGTCTTGCGCGCGCGAATGTCCACTTTACCTTATTTTTTGCAAGGGATTATTGAAATTTGATTATGTTAGAACAAGAAAAAGTAGCTCGCGCGAGCTCATGTAACATAAATGTTGAAAAACCATTGGTTTTGTGGGATTCGGACAGCGCGCGCGGAAGGACATTTTGACAATTTTTTCTTAAAAAACCATTGGGTTTTTGATGTTTTTATGTTAAAATCGTTACGAAACCTAAGGTTTTGGAAGGATTTCGTCTTGCGCGCACGAATGTCCACTTTACCTTATTTTTTGCAAGGGATTCTTGCAATTTGATCAAGTAAGAACAAGAATTTTCATTTTATAGTGTTTTTTGCAAGGGAAAACGGACTACAACAAAACAACCGGATCCGGACACAATCCACTTTTCTGAAGCTTTCGCTAGAAAATGAAGGAAATGAGGCTGCGGCCTAGGTTTTGGAGGGGGGTCGCGCACCAGGGGTCCCAACAATAATTATTCTTTAGAAGTAATAATATTCAACAACAACAACAACAATTACTAGCACGTGGGGACACTCCGTTCTCACCAGTGCCAGGGTTTTCATAGGAGGCGGGCAATACCCCCACTTTGTGGGGGGGCCGGTTCAAGCTCTACCAAATTTCCAAACGACTCTTCGCCACCACCCACACCCAGCTTCCCGCCCTATGACGTTCGGACACTTCACTTCGTGGCATGCGGACGACCGTGGCTACTATTCAGGGCCCCGCGGCCGACGACGACGGCGTGCGCGCGCGAAGAAAAAACGAATGTGTCCCGCATGGTATTATTTGACAGGGATGATGGCCCTGGCAGGTGCGCAACCGTTGTTGCAGAAGTTCGAAAAAGTTGCTCGCAAAAGCCCGTTTGACAGAAATGTTTAAAAAGTGTTGGGTTTCCTACGAATCCGCAAGAGCGCGCGGGATGAAATTTTGACATTTTTTTTTGAAAAACCATTGGTTTTTTGATGTTTTTATGTTAAAATCGCTACGAAAACTAAGGTTTTGGAAGGATTTCGTCTTGCGCGCGCGAATGTCCACTTTACCTTTTTTTTGCAAGGGATTCTTGAAGTTTGGTTATGTTAGAACAAGAAATGTCCACTTTATATTTTTTGCAAGGGAAAACCGATTAACAAAACAACCGGATCCGGACCACCCGTTTTGCCTGAGACTTCCTCACGAAAATGATGAAAATGTGGCTGCGGCCTAGGCGCGGCGGGGGGGTCGTGCACCAGGGGCCCCAACAATAATTATTCTTTAGAAGTAATAATGTTCAACAACAACAACAACAACAACAACAACAACAACAACAACAACAACAACAATCATTTTACCCGAACGCTCAGTGTTCTCCCCAGTGCCAGGGTTTTCATGCGACGCCAGCCAATACCCCCACTTCGTGGGGGGGCAATGCAAGCTCTACCAAACATCCACACGACTCTCGGGAACCACCCACACCCAGCTTCCCGCCCTATGACGTCAGGACACTTCACTTCGTGGCGCGCGGACGATCGTGGATACTACACTGGCGTGGAGTACACACCCGCAGAGGTTAATCACTTGTTTGGGCCCCGCATGTGCCCCGCATCGTGCATTTGTTGCGCATGATATGAGAGCAAGACAGAGAGAGAGAGAGAGCAAGACAGAGAGACAGAGAGAGAGAGAGAGAGAGAGAGACAGACAGAGCCAGAGGAGAGCTACGGTGCGATTCGTGTGATTTTATGATGCGCGGTGCTAAAATTCTTAAAAACCCAATGATTTTTGGAGATTTCGGCGTGCGCGCGCGAAGAAAAAACGAATATGTCCCGCATGGTATTATTTGACAGGGATGATGGCCCTGGCAGGTGCGCAAACGTTGTCGCAGAAGTTCGAAAAAGTTGCTCGCAAAAGCCCGTTTGACAGAATTGTTTAAAAAGTGTTGGTTTTCCTACGAATCCGCAAGAGCGCGCGGAAGAACATTTTGACAATTTTTTCTTAAAAAACCATTGGGTTTTTGATGTTTTTATGTTAAAATCGCTACGAAACCTAAGGTTTTGGAAGGATTTCGTCTTGCGCGCACGAATGTCCACTTTACCTTATTTTTTGCAAGGGATTCTTGCAATTTGATCAAGTAAGAACAAGAATTTTCATTTTATAGTGTTTTTTGCAAGGGAAAACGGAGTACAACAAAAAACCGGATCCGGTAACAATCCACTTTTCTGAAGCTTTCGCGAAAAAATGATGAAAATGTAGCTGCGGCCTAGGCGCGGCGCAGAGGTCGCGCACCAGGGGTCCCAACAATAATAATTCTTTAGAAGGAATAATATTCAACAACAACAACGGCTCCCGCCTGACACTTCCTCAAAATTTACTCCGGGACCCCGTTCCCGCCTGAGTCGTCCTCACAATTTACTCAGGATCGGTGCTCCCGCGTGCAAATTCCACGCAATTTAATCAGGACCCCCGTTCCCATCTCAGACTCTTTGCAATTCACTTAGGAACAGCGCTCTCGCTTGAGACTTCCTCGCAATTTAATCACGACTTTCTCCCAGTTTAATGAAGACCCCGGTTCCCGCCAGAAAACCTCAATTTTATTCAGGAGTTGCGCGCTCGCCTGCGGCTCCAATGCAATTCGTTGAGAAATCGCGCTTTCGACGCTCAGGAAACACGCTGCGCCAACGACGCCGTCAATTTACTTAGGGATCGCGCTCTCGCCACACTCAGGCATCCCGCTTGAATGTCCCACCTGCCCGACCCGCCCGTCGCCCGCCCGTCGTGGGTTTCCGCCCGAGACTTCCTTCAGGAACGGCGTTTTCGCCTAGGATTTCCGCAAACGTTCACTCTCTTACCTTCCTGCTCCTCCTCCCTCCTCCCTCCTCCCACCTCTCCTCGCTTCTCTCTCCCTTCTCTCTTCCCTCATCGTTATGCCTCTCTGCCCCATCCTCTCTCCATCCTCTCCCTCCTCCCTTCTCACTCCCCTCTCCTGCCTCCTCCCTCCCTCTTACCTTCTCTCTCTCTCTCTCTCTCTCTCTCTCTATCTCTCTCTCTCTCTCTCTCTCTCTCTCTCTCTCCCCTCTTTATTTCTCTCGTTTTTTGTTTTTGTTTATTTGTTTTTGTTTCTCTCTCTCTCTCTCTCTCTCTCTCTCTCCCTCTCTCTACCTTTCTTTTCTGTCTCTCTCTCTCTCTCTCTGTTTTTTTTCTTCTCTCTCTCTCTCTCTCTGCCTGTAATCAACCGCCCCCCTCTTCGCTCCTTCTCTCCTGGCGTTTTCCCTCTTCCTTCATCCCTCCCCCTTCCTTCCTCCCACTCTCCCTCGTTCTCCCCCTCCTCTCATTGCAGGGCCCACACCAATTCCAATGGCGGGCACATATACCCCCACGAAGGGTTGTCCGCCCGTTCAAGTTTGCCCGCCTGTCTAAGCCCGCCGCCCCCCGCAAAGAGAAAGAATCCCCCCCAAAGGGGTGTGATCGAAGACAAACAGGGCGGGTATCGAGAGTGTGGGAACTCGTTTTGAACTACACACGGGCAAGCAAGAGCGAACATTATTATAATCATTGTTGTTGCTGTCGTTGATGAGGGAAGGGCGCCGGGGTCCGGCGCCCGCTCCTACCCAACGACAACAACAACGCCAAGAACAACAACACCAACAACAACAACAATCATTTGAAGACTGTTCGGTTCGCTCTTACCTGCTCGAGTGTCCGTTAACGCGTATTTGCCCAAACCCTCGATACCCGCACTGTTCGTCTTCGATACTACCCCTTTTTGGGGGTATACGGTTCTTCCCTGCAGGCCAGGCCCCGGCAAGCGGCGAGGCGGCCGCGGACCGTCGGCCTGGCCAGCGGCAAGGCTGATCGGCGGCAACCCGACCCCGAGAGGGACGGACAGGGGACAGACCACGACGACGACGACGACGTCGATACGACGTCGACGACGACGATGACGACGACGAGCGAAAGCGAGAGCGAGAGAGAGAACGGCAGCAGGGCCACGAAGGGCACGAAGCAGGCCACGAAGGGCGACAGCGGGGACACGAAGGGAATGCGTACGGGGCCACGAAGAGCGCGAACGAGCGGGGGCCACGAAGGGCAGATAATGCGAGGCCACAGAAGGCAACGACGGGGCCACTGAGGGTAGCAACTGGGCCGCGTAGGACACCGAAGGGGCCACGAAGGGCGACAGCGGGGCCACGAAGGGCAAGCACATGGGGCCACGAGGGCCACGACGGGCGCGAACGAGCGGGGGCCACGAAGGGCATACGTATATGGGGCCGCGGAGGGCAAGGACGGAACCACTGAGGGCAGCGACGGGGCCACGAAGGGCAGAGAGGGGGCCACAAAGGACGACAGCGGGGCCACGAAGGGCATGCATATGGGGCCACGACGGGCGCGAACGAACGGGGGCCACGGAGGGCAATCATATATGGGGCCACGACGGGCGGCGAGGGGGCCACGTATGGCTGCAACGGGGCCACGAAGGGCAGCGAGGGGGCCACGAAGGGCTGCAACGGGGCCACGAAGGGCAGCGAGGGGGCCACGAAGGGCTGCAGCGGAGCCACGAAGGGCCGCGAGGGGGCCACGAAGGGCTGCAACGGGGCCACGAAGGGCAGCGAGGGGGCCACGAAGGGCTGCAACGGGGCCACGAAGGGCAGCGAGGGGGCCACGAAGGGCTGCAACGGGTCCACGGAGGGCAGCGAGGGAGCCACAAAGGGGTGCAACGGGGCCACGAAGGGCAGCGATATCTCGATGCTTACGTAATCTGCGAGGGAGCCCTAAGCGTGAGCGCGAGTGGGTGCCAGAGTGTCGGGGGCGCGGCGCTTGAGTAAATTGCGGGAAATTTAAACGCAAGGGCGCTATTCTCAAGTAAATTGCAAGCAAGTCCCTAGCGAGAGCACGACTCCAGAGCGCCGAGAGAGCAATTCATGCAAGAATCATAAGAAAGTCCCAAGCGAGAGCGCGACTCCTGAGTCAAATGCGAGGAAGTCTCCAGCGGGAGCGGGGGTCCTGGCTGAATTGTGAAGAAGTCTCAGGCGGGAGCTGCTGTTGTTGTTGTTGTTGAACATTATTACTTCTAAAAAATAATTATTGTTGGGGCCCCTGGTGCACGACCCCCCCGCCGCGCCTAGGCCGCAGCCACATTTTCATCATTTTCGTGAGGAAGTCTCAGGCAAAACGGGTTGGTCCGGATCCGGTTGTTTTGTTACGGCCCGCTTTCCCTTGCAAAAAATAAGCTAAAGTGGACATTTCTTGTTCTAACATAACCAAACTTCAAGAATCCCTTGCAAAAAAAAGGTAAAGTGGACATTCGCGCGCGCAAGACGAAATCCTTCCAAAACCTTAGTTTTCGTAGCGATTTTAACATAAAAACATCAAAAAACCAATGGTTTTTCAAAAAAAAAAATGTCAAACTTTCATCCCGCGCGCTCTTGCGGATTCGTAGGAAACCCAACACTTTTTAAACATTTCTGTCAAACGGGCTTTTGCGAGCAACTTTTTCGAACTTCTGCAACAACGGTTGCGCACCTGCCAGGGCCATCATCCCTGTCAAATAATACCATGCGGGACACATTCGTTTTTTCTTCGCGCGCGCACGCCGTCGTCGTCGGCCGCGGGGCCCTGAATAGTAGCCACGGTCGTCCGCATGCCACGAAGTGAAGTGTCCGAACGTCATAGGGCGGGAAGCTGGGTGTGGGTGGTGGCGAAGAGTCGTTTGGAAATTTGGTAGAGCTTGAACCGGCCCCCCCACAAAGTGGGGGCATTGCCCGCCTCCTATGAAAACCCTGGCACTGGTGAGAACGGAGTGTCCCCACGTGCTAGTACTTGTTGTTGAACATTATTACTTCTAAAGAATAATTATTGTTGGGGCCCCTGGTGCACGACCCCCCCGCCGCGCCTAGGCCGCAGCCACATTTTCATCATTTTCGTGAGGAAGTCTCAAGCAAAACGGGTTGGTCCGGATCCGGTTGTTTTGTTACGGCCCGCTTTCCCTTGCAAAAAAAAAGAAGCTAAAGTGGACATTTCTTGTTCTAACATAACCAAACTTCAAGAATCCCTTGCAAAAAAAAAAAAGGTAAAGTGGACATTCGCGCGCGCAAGACGAAATCCTTCCAAAACCTTAGTTTTCGTAGCGATTTTAACATAAAAAGCCAATTGTTTTTGTTTTTTTTTTGTTTTTTATATAAAAAATATCAAAATTTCATCCCGCGCGCTCTTGCGGATTCGTAGGAAACCCAACACTTTTTAAACATTTCTGTCAAACGGGCTTTTGCGAGCAACTTTTTCGAACTTCTGCAACAACGGTTGCGCACCTGCCAGGGCCATCATCCCTGTCAAATAATACCATGCGGGACACATTCGTTTTTTCTTCGCGCGCGCACGCCGTCGTCGTCGGCCGCGGGGCCCTGAATAGTAGCCACGGTCGTCCGCATGCCACGAAGTGAAGTGTCCGAACGTCATAGGGCGGGAAGCTGGGTGTGGGTGGTGGCGAAGAGTCGTTTGGAAATTTGGTAGAGCTTGAACCGGCCCCCCCACAAAGTGGGGGTATTGCCCGCCTCCTATGAAAACCCTGGCACTGGTGAGAACGGAGTGTCCCCACGTGCTAGTAATTGAATATTATTACTTCTAAAGAATAATTATTGTTGGGCCCCCTGGTGCACGCCCCCCTCGCCGCGCCTAGGCCGCAGCCACATTTTCATCATTTTCGTGAGGAAGTCTCAAGCAAAACGGGGGAGTCCGGATCCGGTTGTTTTGTTGACGCCCGCTTTCCCTGTCAAAAAACAATATAAAATGACATGTCTTGTTCTAACATAACCAAACTTCAAGAATCCTTTGCAAAAAATGACACGAAGTGCACACTCGCGCGCGCAAGATGAAATCCTTCCAAAACCTTAGTTTTCGTAGCGATTTTAACATAAAAACATGAAAACCCAATGGTTTTTCAAAAAAAAAAGTTTCAAAATTCATCCCGCGCGCTCTTGCGGATTTCTTAGGAAACCCAATACTTTTTCAACATTTCTGTCAAACGGGCTCTTGCGAGCAACTTTTTCACGTGCTTCGAACTTCTGCAACAACGGTTGCGCGCATGCCAGGGCCATCATCCCTGTCA
The DNA here is from genome assembly GCA_963575745.1 of Prorocentrum cordatum. Taxonomy (NCBI): domain Eukaryota; class Dinophyceae; order Prorocentrales; family Prorocentraceae; genus Prorocentrum; species Prorocentrum cordatum. The sequence continues at coordinate 608,160 of CAUYUJ010019760.1, forward strand.
AATAATACCATATGGGACACATTCGTTTTTTCTTCGCGCGCGCACGCCGAAATCTTCAAACACCATTGGGTTTCTTAAGAATTTCAGCACCGCGTATCATAAAATCGCACGAATCGCACCGTAGGTCCTCGAAAAACACGTGCACGGATTTTCCAAATTTCTACCCGCGCGCGCTGTCCGAATCCTTAAAAACAAATGGTTTTTCAACATTTATGTTACATGAGCTCGCGCGAGCTACTTTCGCACGCTCTTTCAACGGCGTTCGCGCGCCTGCCAGGGGCCACAATCCCTTGCAAAAAATACCATGCGGGACACATGCCCATGCGCCAGTGTAGTAGCCAAGGTCGTCCGCAGGCCACGAAGTGAAGTGTCCGAACGTCATAGGGCGGGAAGCTGGGTGTGGGTGGTGGCGAAGAGTCGTTTGGAAATGTGGTAGAGCTTGAACCGGCCCCCCCACAAAGTGGGGGTATTGCCCGCCTCCTATGAAAACCCTGGCACTGGTGAGAACGGAGTGTCCCCACGTGCTAGTAATTGTTGTTGTTGTTGTTGTTGTTGTGGTAACCCTGGGGCAGGGGCACAGCTTGAGCCTCTGGACTCTCCCTAGTAAAGGAACAAGGTGCGAGCCCCGGGAAGGGCACCTCAGTTGAGAAATGCCATGTGCGCCGGAGGGGGGTGATCAACAGTACTTCTTCTTCTGCAGCAGCGAGAGCTCAACAACAACGCATCGACCAGAACCCTCACCACGGAGCCCCACTTCAGCCACGCACCCAGGGACACCGAACGACCGCTCGGCCCCCTCACTCTGACCTGCACCCTCGATCGATTGTTGGCGGCGCGCGCAAAGGGGTGGAGGGAGCGGGGGAGGGCTTCTTGGACGGAGGCTGCTTCCTAGAAGGCGCCGGCCTTACACCTATAGACAAGGCCCGCGCCTTCGAAGAAGCAGGGGTGCTTCGAAGAAGCCCTCCCCCCTCCCCCCACCCCCCTCTGCACGTGGCTGAGATTGACGGCAGGCCGCCGCGGCGGCGGCGGCGGCGGCGGGCCGCGGCGGCGGGCCGCGGCGGCCAGCCCTGGCGGCCCCCCTGCGGATCGGAGCCGCTGCGGCGGCGGTGGCCTCCCAGGCGGCAGCGCTGCGGCCGCGGCGGCCGCGGCGGAGAGCCGCAGCGGCGGCGGCGGAGCGCCCGTGGCGCCTGAGGCTCAGCGGCGCGCCCGCGAGGCCGGGCTCCGGCGCCGGCGGCGGGGAGACGGCGCCGGGGCGCGCGAGGCCCGAGGCGGCCGCCGCGGGTCCGGCGCGGGAGGGCCTCGGTGCGGGGCGGGGGCCAGGCTTCGGGAGGGCCACGGGGTGGGCTCCTCGATCCCCTCGTCGTGCGCCCTAGTCCCCTCGAGAGGATCCGTTTCCGGGGTATGCCCAGACCCAGACCCCCTCGCGCGTTGACAAAAATCCAAACGGGAGGTTTTTCCTTATTTTCGGCCTCGGGGAGCCCTGACCGGGCCCGGGGGCCGTCGACAAACGACTCGGGAGGAAAAAACGGTCCCGGGGAAGGGGTTCAGACCTCTGGGGATCGACTTTGTGGAGAGAAAAAAACACGGCGTCGGGGGTCTAGGACATCCGCCGATATGATGTTTCCAATCCGCGGCCTCAAAGGTCCCGACCACTGCCCCAGGGTTTTTTTTTCCTGAGCATCTTGTCAGGGTGGAGGGCTCAGGGTGACATCCATATGGGCTTTTGCACATCGAAAACCAATCCGTCTTGTGATTCACCTGTTGCAGATTCAAGCCTCGAATATCCATCGACACGGCATCTCAGATTTCACCCTTTGCCCTCCACCCAAAGTTGGGAGCGGCCAAGAGGGGGGTGTCCAAGAGGGGGGGCGCGAATTATGACCCGCGGCATGTGCGCGGCCCAGCGGGGGTCCCAGGGACGTAATGAAACAAGAAGAGGTGCCATCAAGTCTGGGGAAATATCATGCCCCCCGACATTATATCCACCCCCGCTCCTAGTCCTCACCCCCCTTTGCCGCCCCCGAAAAGAACATGCTCGGCTTTCGTCCTGGATCCATGCTTGATGGTCCCCCGGCCCGAGAACGGCTCCCAGGCCGGCATCCAGGAAGAGCTGCCGGACTTACAACAAAAACACCTCTTCGGATCTCTGGGCACCTCTGCCGGGATGCGCTGCCGCTGCTGCTACAGTCGGACCTGACTGGACAGGACACGCGAGAGAGCACAAGACCCTTCCGAGGGCCGTAGTGCCACAGGAATGTAGGAGGCATGGGTCGCGAGACACAGGTCACAAAGGTACCCTTGATTTGACAGGGTCGCCCTCCTAATCCGGGCCGACTGTACGCACTTAAGGGTGAAGGACGACGAGGGAAAGAGGGAGAGGAGGAGGAAGACAGGACCGAGGGGGAAGCGACGACAACCCAAAGCGCAGAGACGACAGCCCGAGGGGAAGAGGAAGAAAAAAACACAGGCGATAGAGCGAGAGAGGCAACCGTGCGCAACCGTGCGAGGCAGAGGTTCATCCATATCCACCGCCGAGGGGACTAGTGTCCTGGGACCGTCGGGGGCGTTGGATCAGGATGTATTTGGGCCCCACCGGGTCCCCGAACAGATCCAACTTGCAGCGCTGCGGTCGGGACCGGTTGTCAAGGACACCCGACACGGCACAGGTCTCTGCCGAGGGTGTCCCGTACTGTAGGCATGAAGCGGGGAAGAAGCGCAACGAACAGGATACAATGGCGCCCTCGATGCAGCCAGGGTCGCCCTACTAATCATACCCCGACTGTAAAGCATCCTGTATCGAGGCTCTTGGATGTTTGAGCCTTCTTGTGGCATCTGGAGACCTCCCGAAACATCTGGAGCTCCGGACCTTATGTGGGCTCTCTGGGGAACTTCGGACTGACCATCGCGACCAGCGAAAATTATGACTTAATGGCACTTAGTTGCCGCTAGCAGCCTGTAGCGGCCGTTTAGTGGCACTTAGTGGCCTTTAGCGGCCCCGAACATTATCAATTAGTGGCACCTAGCGGCCGCTACTGGCTCCGAGAAATACCATTCAGTGGTCCAAGAATTCTCATTTAGTGGCACGTAGTGGCCGTTAGTGGTTCCCAGAATTAAAAATCCCACTTAGCGGCACTTAGTAGCCCGAGATCTACCATTTAGTGGTACTTAGTGGCCGTTAGTAGTTCCGAAAATAACAATTTAATGACACTTAGTGGCCGTTAGGTGCTCTGAGAATTAAAATGCCATTTAGCGGCACTTAGCAGCCCGAGATCTACCATTTAGTGGTACTTAGTGGCCGTTGGTGGTTCCGGAAATTACCACTTAGTGACACTTAGTGGCCATTAGTGGTTCCGAGAAGTACAACTTAGTGGCGCTTAGTGGCCGTGTAGCCCCATCTGGGCCACGGGCATGTAAATCAGGGCTCGGGGTCGCCGACCTCCGTGAAACCATGGGCGCGCGAGTGAGGCCGCCAGCCCCATCGGGGCCGCAAGTGTTCGTGCCGCCCAGTCCCGCTATCCCTCTCAGAAAAAATAGAAGACATTCTACAGATCCCCAGGATGACCACACAACAGACCTCTGGTGCCACGGGAAAAAAGCGACGGCAGGCTCTGTCCAAGCCTGGAGCCTCCGGAGACCTGCCTCGGGCCCAGGGACGGCAAACAAAAAACAAAAAAAAGGCCCCCCCGGAGAGGTCGAGGGCTCCAGGGGCCCACGACACGAAAGGTCGCTCTTCCTCTTGGGGCCTTCTTGGTCCGTCTTGCGGCCATTTCTCAAACATGCTGAGCCGCCATGAGACCTCAGGGACTCCCGAAAACATCCCAAGCAGCGATCAGCACAAAACACAGATCGCCCCAATAGTCTCTCCAAGCTATCCCTGTCTGGCGGCTTCTCGTGGTGACCTCTTGGAAGATTCCCTTCACGCCTCCCGTGCGCGCGCCTCTTGGCGCCTCTTGTCGTCTTGCTGGGCCACCACATCGGAAGACTTCCCCGCCACCTTCAGAGCCTCTCTGAGGCCCTCTTGGGCCGTCCTCGGAGCATCGGGGCCAGCCTGGGGAGACTGATGAGCAGCCCGCCCGGGAGGCCCACCTGGAAGGAACCCCTTTGAAGAGTTGAGAGGCCCAGGGAGCCACGGCACGAGAACAGTGAGTCACCAGCGTCTGCGTGAGAATAAGCACATGCGGTAATCCCACCAGCCCCATGGGCGTGAGTGGTTTAGGAAGTTTCCCCTTCCGGCTTCCCTCTTCCCCTCCGGGGAGGGGTTCACCTCGCAACGGGGGAAGCGGGTCCTGAAGGAAACGGGTCCTGAGGTGTTTCGCCGGTCTCGGGCTCTCGGGGCCCGCCACGGGCCCCGGCACTGTCAGGAAACGACTCAGGATGAAAACCTCGTCGAGGAGTAGGAGGAGGAGGAGGAGGAGGAGGAGGAGGAGGAGGAGGAGGAGGAGGAGGAGGAGGAGGAGGAGGAGGAGGAGGGGAGGCACCAGGGTCCAGGACCAGTTTCCCGCAGGCGCTGTGTCCCCCCAGCCAGGTTACCCCTCCGCCTGGCCCCTACCCCTGGGTCTGGAGGGGGCGTTCCGAGGGCCGTCTGGGCATCCAAGATGGCCTCGGCGAATCAGCCCACAAGAGTGTGCTTAGTTTTTGGTTTGGGCCAAAGTTTGACCTCCTGGAGGGGAGGCCTACTTAAGGAGCTCCCCTCCTTTGATCGGCCTCCCCCCCAAGATGGCCCCCGGGGCGCCCAAGGGTGCCCGCAGGGTGCCCCAACAGGTGCCCAGGAGGCCCCAAGATGCCTCCACGAGGCCCCCAAGATGCTCCCGAGAGGCTCCAAATCTCCAAGAGGCTCCAAGAGGCCCCCCACAGGCACCCAAGACGCCTCAAGAGGCCCCAGGGTCTGCCAAGAGACACCCCAGACGACCCAAGCGAACCCCGAGAAACTCTTAAGAGAAATTCGAAGAGACTCCGAGAGGCATCCAAGAGGCCTCCAGCCTTTCTGCTCGGCCTCCTCCTCCTCCTCCTCCTCCTCCTCCTCCTCCTCCTCCTCCTCCTACCCTTCCTCCTCCTCCTCCTCCTCCTCCTCCTCCTCCTCCTCCTCCCTCCTTCTCCTCCTCCTCTCCTCCCCCTCATCCTCCGCCTCCTCTCCTCCTCCTCCGCCCCCTCCTCCTCCTCTTCCTCCTCCTCCTCCTCCTCTTCCTCCTCCTCCTGCCTCTCTTCCTTCTCCTCCTCCTCCTCCTCATACGAGGACCGCTGAGGAGTGCACAATAGGAAAACACGCATCGGACGGGGGGCTCGTCACCTGCCCGTCCTCGTCGTCCTTGTCGCCGCCGCCGCCGTTGCCATCGTCATGATCATCGTCCCTGTCGCCGTCGCCGCCACCGCCAGCCGTCGTCGTTCTCGCCGTGCGGCGGCGACGACGGCCGCGACAGGGACGGCCGCGACGGCTGCGGCGACGTCAATCGCGCCGTGCGGCGGCAGCGGCACGAAACGGCGCGACGGCGGCGGCGACGGCGCTGACAGCGACCCAAGGCGCGCGCCCGCGCGGTGGCGGCGACGGCCCCGCGCGGGCGGGGTCCGGCGCCGGCGCACCTGCGCGAGCGGCGACGCCGACGCTCTGGCGGCCCCCAGCGCGACGGCGGTAAGGACGACGGCGGCGGATCTGCGACGAGGACGGCGACGGCGACGGCGGCGACGGCGACAGCGAGGGCGACGACGACTCACAGCGGCACAAACGACGACGACGACGACGACGACGACGACGACGACGACGACGACGCCGCCGCCGCCGCCGCCGCCGCCGCCGCCGCCAGAGGGGAGGCGGGGAGAGGGGGGAGCGGGAGGGGGGAGGGGAGGGCCAAGCACTGGGCGGGGAGGGGGGGCAGCACCTTCTCCTGAACAAGTTCTGGCGCGGGGAGGCAGGGGAGCGGAGGGCACGAATGGGGCAGAAGGGGAGTGGACACGGAGGAGGAGGGGAAACGAAACATGATGGGTGATGGGAGGCGGAAGCGTAAGGAAGGAGGCGGAAGGAAAAGGAAGAGGATGTGGAGACGAAGGGAAGGACGATGACGAAGGAAGACGGGGGGCATAGCAATGAACGAAGGGTAGAAGACGGAAAGGGAAGATTGAAGGACAAAGGACAAGGGACGAGGAATCAATAAGACGCGTTCCAGTTCTATTGTATGGAATGCGGGGTACTTGCTCCACGCGGGCCGCAAATCAGCAACTCGGCCCAGGTCGGAAAAGGAAGACCATGAGGAAGGAGACACAGGAAGGAGAAAGGGAAAGACGAAGAGAAAACGAATGATAAGTAACTCAGACATAAGGGGCACATATGGGGGGGTGTAACGTCGACCCAACTTCAACCACGTGTGCCACACACAGGCGGCGGCCTCGTGTGAAGAAAGCCCCATACACCGCCAACAATATGGACGACAAGCAGCGCACGAGCTTGAAAGATGGCAAACCGTGTTAACGTCCATAGTACATCCAAGGTTCTTGGACGAATGTTCAAGACCTGTTTTCCTGTGCGAGGCAACTTTGTGCGACCCGCATCTCTACCCCAGGCGGCCCAGGCGACCGGCTGAAGTGTGGTACCCGAACTTGTGGCAAATACAGGTAGAGGCCCCGCCTGAACCATCAATCAATCAGGGCGCACTGATGGCAAAGATCTTTGAGCACGGACGGTCGCAAATGCGGTGGGGTGCACGAGCACGCACCACCAAGAGGTTCCACCCTCGGCTGGCCACACTTACCACGAAAACAGTTTTGACACTACCATTAAGACCCGACCCAGTGCCAAATGCACAGTGGTTAAGACGGGACCCACTCCCTGGCAAGCGCTTTGACAAGCCCAACATATAGGGGCCCTGGGACATACAAAACAATAGACACAAATGACAGGATATCCTATACATTCCAATATGTTCTGGGTTTTCGTCTTCCCCTCCCACTTCCCATAGTTTCCCATATTTTCTTGGGAATCGACGATTCATTGTGTCTGTGTGTTTTGGTTTCCCTCCTGATTATGCAAGGTCGGCCTCGGCCACAAAGAGACAAGAGCGTGGCACCTCTAACCGCCCCACGGGCCGCCGCTAGAAGGACCTGCTGCTGCCAGACCCTCGAGAGCTCCGCGGGGCCAAGGGCGAAGGCTGCCAGGCTGCCGCAAACTTTGGCCGACACGTCGGCCCGTTCGCTGCGTGGCTTGCTGCGTCGGCCCCAGGGCTGAACCTAAACAATGTTTTTCGTGATCGTTTTGTTTTCGTGTTCCCGCGCTTTTGTCTCGAATCCGCCTTTACCTCAAAATGACATCGAACCGAAAACGGCCCACGAAATCGCCCAAACACCGTTTATGTCCAGCCCTGGTCAGCCCCGATGGGGGCTGCGAGGTGGGTCTTCACATGTAGCGCCCTGACCTTCTGGAGGTGCCTAAGGGTGTACCTGGCGATGCCAGAAAACATGCGCTTGGCCGAGATCTGCTGGGACCAAGGCATCGCGGCAAAATCAGCACGGTTCAGACTGCCAGAATGGACCTCGCATGGTCCTGTGCTCCACTGTACAGCGATAAACAGAGCGAAGAACTCTGCCGCCTGGGAGGTCTGCGGACAGGGGCCCCACAGGCCCCCTGACGCAAACCACGTCCCTCCCAAACTCCCTGTCCACCAAGGTGACAGCCCAACCCGCCTACTCAAAGTCTTGCACGATGGATCTGGGGCGCGATCCGTAGACGAATCGGTCTCCACTCAAAATACTGTCAGCATCCTTGGGACAGCCTTCTGCAGCCACCCGCTGCTGAGAGGAAGAAAACATCGCCGGGATGTGGAAACACACCGGAGACTGCCAAGTGGTACTCCGTGTCGTTCGCCCACCTCTGGATCTTGAGGTCCACCAGGGAGTCCCTCAGTCCCACCGCTTCGAGGCACTGACTACTCGATGCCTACGTGTATCGGACGCCTTTTATGCAGGGCGGGCAAAGCTAACAGGTCAACTGGTCGCCAAAGTCGGCCGCGGGAGTCCTAGATAGCTGAAGACGCCGTCATTGCAATCGCGGCCTTGCATGTTGAGCCTGGCCCCCAGTTCCCACTCAAACTCCCGCAGGACAGCTTTACGTAACAAGGAACGAACTAGCTTCGGCGAGTACTTCGTGAAACACTCCTCCTCGCTTTCGTCGCTGCGGGACACAGCAAAAGACGGCATGGACCAAGAAAACGTTCACATGACTTGCTCGTGGCAACGATCCGCCCACAACACGAACGCCAGAGGAGAGGCTCTTCGAAGAAACCCGCGCCCCATGCACATTGCATCTCGGGGAGAGACAACGCGTGAAAGTAAAGGCCGTGGTGAGCAATCGCAAACTCTTAAAGAGACCATCTAGCAAAATGCGCCACCGACGCCAGCCAGCACAGTTCTCCGCGAGCGAATACAAGTGCGATTACAAATCCGCATCCGCAGGCCGAAGCACGGAGGCGGACTGACGACGAAGACGCAGCAGCTCGTAGTCACTGGCCTCTGAACTTCAGGCCCGAAGCACACCGAGGATTACACGCCCGAGGCAAACACGTGGTTGGCACCACGGCCCACCGCCGTCAGCCTCAAACGGGCCAGCCGAGAAACAAAACCCTTGGCTGTTTCTCCGCCTCTTCTGCTAAGAGCCACACCCTTTGAGACGTCTGGGCTTGCCTACACAATCGTCCACACCGAGGCTGGGAGCCGAGGTGAGGTCGAACCAGCACCTTAGAAGAACAGATCAGCGATCGCTTCCCCACATACTCATTCACCTTGGCTCCTACTTTTTCCACAAAAAATATGTACCAAGGCAAGGAACAAAAAACAAGCGGCAACTGCTGGACAGTGTGCTGCTTCGAGTCGGTAGCGCTGAGACCCGAGTCGTCAATGTGATGTTTAAAAAAATGCACCTGCGGCGGGATGCTCAACAGATCCAGGGACGATGCGGAACAGACTCTGTTGAGCGAGGTCGCAAAAGCGCAGCCCCGCGATTAGGCCCCCTCTGGCCCAACAGGGCCCATCCACGAAGCCGTTGACAACAAACTGAGCCTGACGGTGCATGGATGTCGCCAACCTCGCGATGGCCAGCGGGAAATGCATCTGCCCACACCTGATCAGGAGCACATTGAGATCAACTGTTTCAGAACATCTGTAAAGAGGTCGAGCAAAACCGTGGCAGCCTGATCCTTACACAAGATGGAGCACTCCGATCGCGCAACTTGTCTCCACGAATGGCTTCCACGGGGACCTCGCCTAAACTCGGGGGCGAGATCGCCTAACTCGAACCACGGATCGGACCCCGACTGCCCCCAGAGGTCAGAGAAACGCGTGGCTTCGGCACAAAGGAGCAACAGAGGGTCCGCAACCACCACCCCTCCTAGCGAGAGGGTGGTGTTGGGGACTGACGGCGCAGCTACCTTCGAGACCGTGTGGACCCGAAGGGCCACCCGTTTAGCTTTGAACACTAACCACTCCCTCCGATCCGTGTCAGCCTGCTTCCTGGATGCGGCCTCTGTGCTGGAGAGAGTCTTGCATAACAGCGAGGTCCAATGCTTGAAGAGGTCCAGCATCGGGCCGTCAGCAGGCTCGTACATGGGCAACTCTCCCACGAACTGCACCAGAGCTGGCAGAAAGTGCAAGGCTGGCCCTGAGTTATCCACTAGCTGAGCCGACCGTCGAGCACCTCCTCTTTAATCCTCCTGGTGCCCCTCGGCCCCGTGGCCCTCGAAGTCCGAGAAAGCGTTGGCCAGCCACCTGGATGGGAACAACTGGTTGTCTCCGTTGCTGGTCTCCTTGGTCAAAATCGTGCGCTGGACCATCTGAGGGGGCTTGGCACACGACCCCCCCACACCCGCAGGACCTTACCAAAGTCAGCGGACACTTCACGCTCGGCAGCACTCGCCCGATGCTCACAGGCACGATGAAAACGAGGGGGACGAGGAAGGTGATCGGCGAAAGGAGGACAGATGACGCAAGGATGCTAGAGAAGAGGAAGCGAGGATGCACGCCAGGAGAGAGGGGAGCACGAGGAGCGAACAGGGCGGGGGGCACAAGAGAGCGAGAGCCCCGCCGCGAGCAGGAGCAGCAGGAGCAGCCGTGCCCGGGGGGGAGCCAAGTCAGCGGAGAGAAAAGGCGGAGGCGGGAAGGCGGCGCGCACGGCGCTCGCTGCCACCGCGCCCGCGGGCTGCCACTCTCAGTCCTGCCCGTCGGACTCGTCGGAAGCGCCCGCGCCACCCTGCCCCCGCCGAAACGCCTGGAGCATCTGGAACTCGTTGTAGTGAGCCGAGCGCTTGGCCTCGGGTCGACAGTCCAAACCACGAGCGGCGACAATGCTGAGCCCCCAGAGCTCCGACGATGTGGTTCTTCCCCACCCTACAGGTCCACCCAGCGTCCCCGATGTCACGCCCCCCGCCTGGCCTCCTACGATGACTACGACTACGACTACGAGTATGACTTCAACTACAACTACGACTACGACTACTACTTCTACTATTTCTGCTACTACTACTACTACTACTACTACTACTACTACTACTACTACTACTACTACTACTACTACTACTACTACTACTACTACTACTACTACGACTACGACTACGACTACTACGTACTACGTACTACGTGCTACGTGCTCCGTATTACGTACTACTGCTACTACTACTACTACTACTACTACTACGACGACGACCACTACTACCAACACTACTACGACGACTACGGCTACTACTACTATTACTACTAATATTACTACTACTACTACTACTACTACTACTACTACTACTACTACTACTACTACTACTACTACGACTACTGCTACTACTGCTAAGACTACTCATACTACTGCTTCTACTTCTTCTACTACTACTACTACTACTACTACTACTACTACGACTACGACTACTACTACTACTGCTACTACTGCTCCCACTCCTACTCCTACTAATACGACTTCTACTACTACTGCTACTACTACTACTGCTACTACTACCTACTACTACTACTACTACTACTACTACTACTACTACTACTACTACTACTACTACTACTACTACTACTACTACTTCTAGCACTACTACTAGCAGTACTACAACTACTACTCCTACTCCTACTCCTACTCCTACTACTACTACTACTCCTACTACTACTACAACTACTAGTATTAGTACTAGTACTAGTACTAGTACTACGACTAGTACTACTACTAGTACTACTACAACTGCTACGACAACTACTGCTATTACAACGACGACTACTACTACTCTTGCTACAACCTCTACTACCACTACTACTACCCCTACTACTACTACTACTACTACTACTGCTACTACTACTACTACTACGACTACTACTACTACTACTACTATTACTACTACTACGACTGTCACTACTACTGGTACTACTACGACTACTACAATTTCTAGTACTACGGCTAGTCGTGCTACTACTGCTGCTGTAATATCTTTAACTACAACAAATACTACTACCTTCACTACTACTAGTACTACTACTATTACTACTACGACTACGACTACGACTGAACATGATATTACGACTACACCAACAACTACTACTATTACTACTACTACTACGACGACGGCGACTACGACTACGACTACTACTACTACTACTACTACTACGACTACTACTACTACTACTACGACTACTCCTACTACTATTACTACTACCACTACTAATACGACTACCACGATTACTACTACAACTACCACAACGACTACTATGACTACTACTAAAATTACTACTTCTTCTACTAATACCACTGCGACTACTACTACTACTACTACTACTACTACTACTACTACTACTACTACTACTACTACTACTACTACTACTACTACTACTACTACTACTACTACTGCTACTTCTACTACTACTTCTACTACTACTACTACTACTACTACTACTACTACTACTACTACTACTACTACGACTGCCACTGCCACCACACCTACGAGAACTACTGCTACTACTACTTCGGCTACTACTACTACTACTACTACTACTGCTGCTACGAATTCCACCACTACTGCTACTAATACCACCACTACTACGACTACTACGACGACGACTACTACTACTACTACTACGGCTACTACCACGAAGACTACTACTAGTACTACTACTACTACTACTACTACTACTACTACTACGACTACTGCTGCTACTACTACTACTACGACTACGTTTACTACTACTACTACTACTACTACTACTACTACTACTACTACTACTGCGACTATGATTACTACTGCCACTACTACCGCTACTAGTACTACTCCTACTACGAATGCTACTACTACTGCTATTACTACTGCTACGACTACTACTACACTTCTACTGCTACCACCACCACTACTACGACCACTCCTACTACTACTACTACGACTATTACCACTACTACTATTACTACTACTACTACTACTACTACTACTACTACTACTACTACTACTACTACTACTACTACTACCACTACTACGACTAGAAACACGACCGCTACCGCTACTACTAGAGGTACGACTACTACTACCACTCCTGCTACTACTACTACTACTACTACTACTACTACTACTACAGCTACCACTACTACTACTACTACTACTACTACTACTACGACTACTACTACTACTACTACTACTACTACTACTACTACGAGTACTACCACTACGACTACTACTGAAAAATACTACTACTACCACTACTACTACTACTGCTACTACTACTACTTCTACGACTACTACTTTGACGACGACGACCGCGACTACTATTACTACAACGAACAGTACTCCGCCTACCACTTCTACGATTACGACTACGACTACGGCTACACCAACTAGGCCTAAAACTAATACTACTACTAATACTGCGGCCACGACTACTACTTTGAAAACATCTACAATTAGTGTAGTACTACAACTGTTACTACTATTGATGCTACTAAAACTATTACTACTACTGTTACTACTCAACTATTACTACT
>CAUYUJ010019760.1:631144-641144 GCA_963575745.1 Prorocentrum cordatum
GCTGAGGCAGGCTGAGGCTGAGGCCGAGGCTGAAGGCAGAGACTGAGGCTGAAAGCAGGCTGAGGCTGAGGCAGGCTGAGGCTGAGCAGGCTGAGGCTGAGGCTGAGGCAGGCTGAGGCTGAGGCTGTGACTGCGACTGCCGTTGCCACTGCGACTGTCATCGCGAATGCGACTACGACTGCGAGAACAGCAGAATTCTACAACTGGATTCTCATCTGAATCTTAAGGGGAATGCTTCCAGATATGCTCCTACACATCGCTATTAGGTTGCTTTGCCGGGATAATCCTTTTCCTCCCGCTCATGGTCCTGCTCATCCGCCACATCCTCCCCCTTTGCAGGCAGCTCCCCTTTTCACGACTGCGCATAACACGAAGGGGTCTGTCCGTGGGAGTCGCAGGTCGGCTATGACATGTGTCCGAGGATAATGACAATTTAGAACTGTGGGAAGGGATGGAAGAGGGGGGTAGGATGTTGATGTCAGACGAGGCGCGAGCGCACCTAGCTTGTCCTCTTCCCCCTCGCGCCCCGCCCCCTCCCTCCTCCCTCTCCCTCCCCGTCCCCTTCCCATCACTCCCTTCCCCCCCTCCCCCCTCTCACCCCCCTCCCACGATCAGTCAGCATCGAATCGGAAATTCGGATTCAATCGACATGTGCGTCGGATCGGGCCGCACCGGCACGGAACCGAACTGAAATCGAATCGGATGAGGAGGAGAAGGAGGACCGCCAGTCCTCGCTTCTCCTCCGCCAGGTGCCGCGGCAGCCCGCCCCTGCCCCGCCCACATATACAATCAAGCAGTGTGAAAACTACTATCCCTCCCCCCCTGAAGTTGTCTGGAAGATCTCCGGCCCATCCACGTGCTGCTTTTTGAATACAGGATTTCAAGCATTATGAGTTGTATAAATGGTTTCCCGCTGCAGCGTGGGCTTCATTCGGATCGGCGCGTTGCTCCCCATCGTTCAGAATGGCGCTCTCGCTTCAGCGCGGGCCGCTTTTCTGAATCCGAGTCTTGCTTCATTGTCGTCGCCCAACCCTCATGTCGCTTCCTCCGCCTTCCCTTGCTTCTCCTGTTCCTCCCGCTCCTTCCACTCCAGCTCGTGCTGCTTCTCGTGCTCGTCTCGCCCCAACGCGGGCCACTTTTCTGAATCCGAATCTTCCGTCATCGTCGTCGCAACCCTCACTTCCCCTCCTCAACTTTCCACTGGTCCTCCTTTTTCCTCCCGGTCCTTCCGCTTGAATTCCTGCTGCTGCATATCGTCCTCATTACCTAACAGCTCTTGCTGATAGGTTTCTAGTGGTCTCAAAAGAGAGCATCATGACTCCTCAGGGGGGTCGGGGCGGGACCCGGACAGGCTGCCGCCGCGGCTGCCGCCGAAGCCGAAATCGCTTGGGACATCCTCGCAAAATCGCTCTTGGCGCTCCCAGAACTCCATTCCCGGGCCACATTTTGAATGCCCGGAGCCAACTGTAGGCCACTTCGTGCTCTTCGACTTCCCAGAACTCCATTCCCGGGCCACATTTTGGATGCCCGGAGCCATTTGTGGATGCCCGGATGCCCCAACTGTAGGCCACTTCGTGCTCTTCGACTTCCCAGAACTCCATTCCCGGGCCACATTTTGGATGCCCGGAGCCAACTGTAGGCCACTTCGTGCTCTTCGAGTTCCCAGAACTCCATTCCCGGGCCACATTTTGAATGCCCGGAGCCAACTGTAGGCCACTTCGTGTTCTTGAGTTCCAGAACTCCATTCCCGGGCCACATTTTGAATGCTGAGGCAGGCTGAGGCTGAGGCTGAGGCAGGCTGAGGCTGAGGCAGGCTGAGGCTGAGGCCGAGGCTGAAGGCAGACTGAGGCTGAGGCTGAAGCAGGCTGAGGCTGAGGCTGAGGCAGGCTGAGGCTGAGGCTGAGGCAGGCTGATGCTGAGGCAGGCTGAGGCTGAGGCTGAGGCTGAGGCTGAGGCAGGCTGAGGCAGGCTGAGGCTGAGGCCGAGGCTGAAGGCAGACTGAGGCTGAGGCTGAAGCAGGCTGAGGCTGAGGCTGAGGCAGGCTGAGGCTGAGGCAGGCTGAGGCTGAGGCTGAGGCAGGCTGAGGCTGAGGCTGTGTCTGTGACTGCCGTTGCCACTGCGACTGTCATCGCGAATGCGACTACGACTGCGAGAACAGCAGAATTCTACAACTGGATTCTCATCTGAATCTTAAGGGGAATGCTTCCAGATATGCTCCTACACATCGCTATTAGGTTGCTTTGCCGGGATAATCCTTTTCCTCCCGCTCATGGTCCTGCTCATCCGCCACATCCTCCCCCTTTGCAGGCAGCTCCCCTTTTCACGACTGCGCATAACACGAAGGGGTCTGTCCGTGGGAGTCGCAGGTCGGCTATGACATGTGTCCGAGGATAATGACAATTTAGAACTGTGGGAAGGGATGGAAGAGGGGGGTAGGATGTTGATGTCAGACGAGGCGCGAGCGCACCTAGCTTGTCCTCTTCCCCCTCGCGCCCCGCCCCCTCCCTCCTCCCTCTCCCTCCCCGTCCCCTTCCCATCACTCCCTTCCCCCCCTCCCCCCTCTCACCCCCCTCCCACGATCAGTCAGCATCGAATCGGAAATTCGGATTCAATCGACATGTGCGTCGGATCGGGCCGCACCGGCACGGAACCGAACTGAAATCGAATCGGCTGCGCCAGGATGCACAACAGCACCGTCCAAGCATCGGGCCGCATAGGGTCGCCGGGAACTCGATACCGAGCCGGATCGGGCCACCGACGCGCACCGAACGGGCCGACATGGGCCCCGGCTCACCCCCCTCGTCGCCACCGACGCCCACCGCCACCGTCGTCGTCGTCGTCGTCGTCGTCGTCGTCGTCGTCGTCGTCTGTCGTCGTCGTCGTCGTCGTCGTCGTTGTCGCGTCCGTCGTCGTCGCCGTCGCCCCGCGGCCGCCGCCGCCGCCGCCGTCGTCGCCGCCCAGGCGCGGCGGCCGCTCGGCGCCCGGGCGCCGCCGCGGCGGCGGCGGCCTCCGCGGCAGCGGCGGCCGGCTCCGCCATGGCCGCCAGCCGGCGGCGCCCGCGGGGCCGCCGCGGCGGCGGCTCGGGCCAGGAAGGGCCCCGCGGGGAGCGGAGAGGCGGCCCCCGGCTCGCAGCCTGTCGCTGTCGTCGTCCTCCGCCGCGTCGTCGTCCTCGTGGTCGTGGTCGTGGTCGTGGTCGTGGTCGTGGTCGTGGTCGTGGTCGTGGTCGTGGTCGTTGTCGTGGTCGTGGTCGTGGTCGTGGTCGTCGTCGTCGTCGTCGTCGTCGTCGTCGTCGTCGTCGTCGTCGTCGTCGTCGTCGTCGTCGTCGCCGTGTCCGCGGCCGCGCGGGCCGGGCCCAGGACGCGACCCCCCGCGGATGCGGGGCGTTTCGCTCGCGAGAGCCCCGCGCGAAACCCGAGATCCGACGCAACGAAAAATCTGCAACATCGGAAACAATCACGCCTGGAGCCCCAGACCCCATCTCTTCCTGCGCCACTTGTTTCAAGCCAGACAGATCTGCGAGGGTCACGGGGCCCGAAGGAGGGCGAAAACGCCCGTTGCGAAAAAAAACTGCAACGCCAGGAGGAGGAGGAGGGGGAGGAGGGGGAGGAGGAGGAGGAGGAGGAGGAGGGGAGGAGGAGGAGGAGGAGGAGGAGGAGGAGGAGGAGGAGGAGGAGGTGGAGGAGGGGAGGAGGAGGAGGAGGAGGAGGAGGAGGAGGAGGAGGAGGGAGGGGGAGGAGGAGGAGGGAGGAGGGAGGAGGGAGGGGTGGAGGGAGGAGTAGGAGGAGGAGGGGGGAGGGAGGAGGGAGGAGGGAGGAGGGAGCAGGAGGAGGGAGGAGGGAGGAGCAGAGGAGAAGCGGGGAAGCAGCCCGTGCGACCGCGCAACGCTCCGCGGGATCGCGCCCCAAAGTCCAGACCGCGGCGGCGCCGCACGTGGCCCCGCGGGCGGGCAGAGAGCGGGCGGCGCCCGCTGCTCGCGGAGGGTTCCACTGCGTCGGGTGTCCACGGTTTGATCCTGGCTTTGTCGGGCGTGTCCCCCTAGAGGGGGATTTTCGATGAAACATCGAAAAAACCTTAAAAAATACGCTCGATGAAAAATCAAAAATACCCCCCCAAAAATATGCCGAAAAGATCAAACAATACTCAAATAATAATGCCCAGACTATTTTTGGAATATGTTTTTCACTATTTTGGGGGTATCTTAGATTCTTCGTCGAAAATCCCCCTGTAGGGGGACAGGCCCGACTTAATCCTGGCTGCCTGGAGAGAGGGCTCCTGGATGGGGTGGAAGGACCGCGTAGCATCGCCGATGCATCGGCGATGCATCGGCGACGCACTGGCGATGAGGCGCCAGCGTCGGCGATGCATCGGTGACGTCGACGCGAACGAAATCGGGCTCCACATCGAGCCGCATCGGCGATGCATCGGCGATGCGGCGCGATCTTCCGGCCCCATCTACTCCGACCCCATCTAGGAGGCCTAGACTGGAGATCTCTGGGTTTGCCTCGACTCCTCTGGATGCATCTTGGTGCCAGGGCGTCCACGATTTGCTCCTGGCTCCCTGGGGATCTCTGGACTTGCCTCGACTCTTCTGGCTGTATCTTGATGCCATGAAAGGACCCCTGACCCTTTGGAAGGTGACCTGAGTTAGGAGGACCAACAACAACAGGGATAAAGTGTTTTCTCTGCAGATGTACCGAAACAAGCTGCCCAAATCTGGCATCTTGGCTGCAAAGACGGGAACCCCAGGGAGGCCACGTCTCCATCGTGCCATGAGGAGTAAGGGCTTTTTAGCCTCGATGATACCTCGCTGGCTATGGATCTGCCTGCACCTGCCTCGAACTACCTCGACTTCTGGCTCGACCCCCGCAGGCCCACTGGCAGCGAGCCGTCAGGCCCTCGGGGACCTCCCGCGCGCCCCCGCAGGCCCGGGCCCTGGAGCCCGGGCCCGGGCGGCGTTGCTCTCGGTCCGCGCCGGGCGCTGTCGCCCAGCTTCGGGCCCCATGGCCATCGCAGGCGGCGGGACTCCGGACCCACACTTCCATCTCTCGGGGACGCACCCGCCGCCGCCTGCCGCCGCCCTTCCGCCGCCCTCCGCCGGCGGAGGCGGCCTCGTGTTACTTCCGCGGGCCTTCCGCCGCCTTCCGCCGAGGGAGAGGTGGCGACGCCTTCGATCCTCGAAGGCGAGGCCATTTGTGGAGCGCTCCAGGCCGATCGGGCCCGAAACATGCCGCAGAAAGGCAGGGTCCAGGGCTCTGGTCGCGGTCTTCCGGGGTGTTGCCACTTTGTCACCACGTCGGATCTCGGGGAGGCGGCGCACTAAACGAAGCAGACGGGGCCCTAGAATATGGGAGACCTCATGGCCCCGGCCATGAGATCCGCCCTCGCCCCCCAGTCAGCGGCGAGCCCCGGGGGGAAAGGAGGAAGGAGACGGCCTTCTCAGAAGGCTCGGAAGTCCCCCGGCCTTCTGAGAGGCTGTCTAAGCCTTCCCCGAACACACAGGAAACTTCTCGGTTTGCGCGAGGGCTTCTGAGAAGTGCAGCCGCCTTCTGAGGAGGCCTCCTCCTTGTCCCTTCCCCGATGACCATACCCTGGTGAGAAGAATCCCCTTGGGGAAGAAAGATTGGGGTCCAGGCGGGCGAATCAACATTTTCCCGGAGGGATCGCGTTTCGCCTGAGACATCCTCAGAATCAGAGCTACGATAGGAACTTTGGAGGGGATAATAAAGTTCGGCCTCACCGCCTGCTTTCCTCAATTGAACTACTACGTTCAATACCGTGGATGAAGAGATACAAGGCGAAAGGGAGGATGCTTCATTATCTGGGGGATGCGGTTGAGCAAACCAAAAGGCACCGATACCACTACTCCCTGGGCGTCTCCCAGGGTGAGTTCTGACCAGAACATTGAGGCGAATCTAGCGGTGGCGACGAAGGTCTCCCAGGAGGCCGAAAAATGGGGAAACGAGGAAGGGTAGCAGTATGGGTATCAATTTTCTCCAGCGGGAGGAGGAGGAGGAGGAGGAGGAGGAGGAGGAGGAGGAGGAGGAGGAGGAGGAGAAGGAGGGGGAGGAGGAGGAGGAGGAGGAGGAGGAGGAGGAGGAAACTGAAGAGGAAATGGAGGAGGAGGAGGAGGAGGAGGAGGAGGAGAAAAAGCAAGAGGAGGAGGAGGAGCAGGAGGAGCAGGAGGGGTAGCGGTATGGGTACCTTTTCCTCCTCTGGCAGGTTCTCACCTCCTCTCGGCGCCTGGTGGCTTGCGGGCCGGACCCCAAACACCTGGAGCCCGGAGCCTCCCGCGGCCGTTCGGGGGACGCCCTGGACACCCCTGTGGAGGGGCGATTGGGCGTGGCTTAATGGGGGGGGTCATAATAGGGAAGCGAACTCACACCGACGTTTTTTTTCCGACCCTGCGCTGAAATTCGCAAAGGAACGCGGATCCTGGTGTATACGGGATCCTGATGTATACATGTTTCGTTGTTTCCCTGGGAAAATGGGCAAAAAAGTATACACCAGACCACCCCGACGTCGTCCCCGACCCTCAAAAAATCCTGGGGTTGAAAAACCGCCCGCCACTGGTATTGTATACGTTCCAATTTCCGACATAATTCCAGAAACGGTCCCCTTCCGTGCCACTTTCGGGCCCCTTCGGAGCCCCAGGGGGCTCGTTTAGGTACCGTTTGGGAACCTTTTCGGACCACCCTCGCCACCCCCCCATGGATGACCCCCCCCACTACGCAGCGCCCAAGGCGATCGACGAGGCGCAGCTGCCGGAGAGAGAGCACCCCGAAGCGAGGAGACCTGCAGGGAGCCGCTGCGACGAAGAAGGCACCCTCTCCCCACCCCATCCACAGAGATCCGACGCTCCTGACGGTCATACTATTCCAATCGTGCTTAAGGAAACTACATCCCAGAAACAATCTCGAGCACCCAGGAAAATTTCGAAAAAGGGTCTGCCCGACAGTGTATGATGGGTGCGGGGCGAGAGGAGAGTGGCCTTCTGAGAAGGCAGGGGGGCTTCTTAGAAGCCCCACCTGCCTCCTGGGAAGCCCTCCTGGAAGATTCCAGCTCACGAGTTGACTCACGAGCGGCGAACATACTCGTATCCATAGAGGCTTCCTAGATGGGTTCCGAGTAGATGGGGTGCCGCATCGCCACTGCATCGCCGATGCATCAGCGATGCATCGGCGACGTCGGCGATGCATCGGCGACGTCGGCGGGGCATCAAATCAGGCCCCGCATCGAGCCGCATCGCCGAGAAGGGACGCGACTTGGCGGCGCGCACAACGGGGGCAGGGGGAGGGGGGAAGGCCTCTTGGAAGGAGGCTACTCCTCAGAAGGCGCTGGTCCTACATCTACCGACGAAGCCCACACCTTGTAAGAAGCAGAAGCCTGTTTTATATGTTTCTAAGGTGGCGGCCGTCATCGGCCCCGCCCCCCCCTTCGATGACGTCACGTTCCGCGCAAGCGGAGTCCGGGAATGCATGGTGATGGCCGAGGCCAATTGGGAGCAGCAGGTGGGTGGCGATCTGCACCTCATCGCCTGTGTGCACCACAGTGCTCGCGTGCACCACAGCGCGCGTGTACACCGCAGCGCCTGTGTACACCGCGCCGTGTGCAACGCAGCGCCTGTGTACACCTCAGTGCTTGCGCGCTCGCGCGCACCACAGCGCCTGTGTACACCACAGCGAATGTGCACACCGCAGCTACCATGTGTAACGCACCGCCTGTGTACACCACAATGCTTGCGTGCACCACAGCACCTGTGCACACCACAACGCCTATGTACACCACAGCATCCGCGTGCAACGCACCGCTGGTGTACACCAGAATCCCCGCGTGCACAGGACAGGTAGAAGGAGCATGTACGTGAGGATTTGCTGCGGACAGCTAAACACCACGCCAGGGAAGTGTTAATAGCATGCGATGTTTTTCTCTCCTTCCTCCTCCTCCCCCATCCCCCCCTTCCTCCTCCACCTCTTCGTGCTCAGCTTCCTCCTCCTCCTCCTCCTCCTCCTCCCTCACCCGTCCACCTGTCGTGCGGGTCGGCGCTACAGCGCTCGTGCGCATCCCAGTGTGCAGCGAAGAATGGTCGATATAATCAGTCCAGTTTGTTCTCGGGCGGCCAATTTTGCTGGAGCCTTCTGGACGCAGATGGGAAGAGTTAGGATGATGCGGGAAGATTCGGGAGGACTCGTACATTCCAGCGGCGCTCCTTTTCCATAAGGACTTCATTCCAAATCCGATATAAAACCGTTTATTCTCTGGAACCCACAGGCGTTCCATTTTGTCAGAAGGATTCTTTCACAAAGCTCGATATACAACAATGGTGTTATGTTGCACACGGTTGCTGTGGTGCACACAGGCGTGTGGTGTACACAGGCGCTGTGGTGCACGCGGGCACTTTGGTGTACCCTGGTGCTGTGTTGCACACGGCTGAAGTGGTGTACGCAGGCACTCTGGTGTGCACCAACGCTGTGGTGCACTCAGGGATTCTGGCACACACTGGCGCTGTGTTGCATGCGGTTGCTGTGGTGTACACAAGCGGTGTGGTGTACACAGGCGCTGTGGTGCACGCAGGTACTATCGTGTACACAGGCGCTGTGGTGCAGATCGCCACCTACATGCTGTTGCTACCCGCCCTCGGTCATTCCTGGGCATTCCCAGACGCCGCCAGCGCGAAACGTGACGTCATCGGCCTCCTCGCCCCCCCCCATATGACGGCCGCCGTCGGCCCGAACTGAAAAAACAGGCTCCAGCGGTGCTTCCGCCCACCCTCTACCCCCCTCAAAGCGGGATGGGGACGGGGGTGCTCTTCGAAGAAAAAAGGGTGCTTCTAAGAAGCCTACGCCCCCAAAATTCGGCCACGCGCAGAATCTGCGCGTGGCCGAATCTGCGACCCCACACGGTGCGGTGACGGACTGGGCGGCGACCTCGGAAGCCCTAAAGACCTCACCGCACAGTGCGCCACCGCACCGCGTTGGGACCTCAAAGGCCCCAACCGCCCGAGACGTCCTCGGACAACGACCCGAGTCCAAACACCGTGCAACCAACCCGCATCCCACCGTCCCACCACACCAGCCCTCCTCCGAATGCAAGCTGCAAGGTTTCTGGCCCGTTAACCCCGGTCTCTGGCGGCCGTTCGAGACGATCCAGGCACCGCCGGAACGCCCTCGGCGAGGCGCAGCTGCTGGAACGCAAATGGAGCAGGAAAACTCCCCGGGCCTGACGAAAGCGTCCGAAACCCCCTACGCCCCACCGACCCACTACACATGAGGGGCAATGACAGGGGGGACTGGCAAGGGGGGGGGAACATCGACCTGGAATCGGCGATACATCCCCGATAGATCGGCGATATGCCCTCGATAGTCGATAGCGAAAACGCATGTTTCGAAGAAAAAAAAAAAAGGCCACGAACATAAACTGTTGGCGCTCCGCGCGGACTGCTTGGATCTGCGCTAACCCCCCTCCCTGGCGCGCGGAGCGCGCCAAGGGCAGCGTCGGAGGCGCCGCGGGGGGTGCCCAGCGCGGATCCAAGAAATGCGCGCGGAGCGTCGAAAGTGTATGTTTATAGCCTTGCTTCTTCTTCGAATGTTCCTGGACGGGTGGGCTATCGAGTCTCTATCGGCGATCAATGGGCGATTGGCCCCAGGGACGCTCGCGGCGAGGCGCAGCCGCTGCACGGCATCTCCCAGGGCTGCCAAGAACCGGCGAGAGCTGACGAGCACGCCAGAAAACCGCGAACCTCTGAGAATGGTTTCCGGGGCGTTGGATCGGCGGGTCATCTCACGGGAGGCTGACTCTCACTTCGGCCGGCTTCTGCCAGCCCTCCGCTGGCGGAGGCGGCCTCGTGTTACGTCCGCCGCCTCACGCCGCCTATCCGCCGCCCTCCGCCAAGGACGAGATGCCAACTCCTTGCCATCCTCGATGGCGAAGTCCCTTTCTGGAAGTACCCGTGTGCACAAACCCCAGCCGCGGACGAGACCCCACACACTCCTCCGTTCGGGGT
>CAUYUJ010019760.1:643644-653644 GCA_963575745.1 Prorocentrum cordatum
CGCCTGCGTCTGCAATTAATGCCGCGAGGGGAGGCGTTCGTTCACTGCAGGGCGTCGCTTGCGACGTTGTCGCCTGCTGCTTCTCTCGACAGAGCCAGCCGAACCCTCGCTTGCGGCGCAGATGATGCGAACTCATCGGCGCCCTCTTCCCTCTGGCGCCGACCCCGTTGCATCTTCCTGCCAGCGTGCACACCCTCCGCCCTGGCAGCCTCACTCCCCGCGCAGCCTCGCCCGCGGCCCTCGCTCCGTCGGCCGGGCCCCCGCCCCTGCCATGCCCATGCATCGGAGTGGTGGCTACGGCGCAATGTCCGCCAGGATTGGGCCACCGCCCCCTCCTCAGCCCTCACTGCCACCTGCCCGGCCGTAGCATACACGGCCCGATCTGGTGCCCCGTGTCGCCCTACCCCCGTCGCAGCCGCGCGGCGACGGCGCCCGAGGTGGCCGCCGCAGGATGGGGATAGAGGGGCCCCGCGCTGGTCTACCTGCCCAGCCCGTGTCCCGCGCGGGCCCCAGCCCCCGGGGGGGGTCCTCAGGGGACTTCTCCAAGGGGCCAGACCGAGGCGGGGGCTGCGTTCGGGGGGGGGGACCTCCCCCCTGCGCCCTGGACGGGGGCCCGCGCGGGCCTCAGCCCCCAGTAGTAGCCCTCCTCCTCCTGCTTCTTCGCAGCGGTTCCCTGAGGTGGACAGGCACGCTCCACTACTTGCAAAGGAACCACTCACAAATGGCCAGGATCTGCCGCGGGGGGACTTACGATAGACTACATCGAGGCAAACCTATGTTTGTTTCGGACGTTTGCGAGTAGGCACTTTGCGAGTAGTGGAACGCGTTCGGTGATCAGGACAAGATTTGGCCCAAATATTTTCCTCAGGGGACCCCCCCAAAGGCCAGAAGCAAGGGAGGCGTCCCTGAGGGACCTCCCAGTCCCAGATACATGCCTGGGACCTGCGCGGGCCCCAACCCTTTGAGAACTCGTCGGAACGACGGCGACGTGCGCGCATTTCAGGAAGCGCGGGAGCCACGGGGAGGCGAGGCGTTGGGTCAAGAACTCCCCGGACCAGGTCACCGCAGGAGCACTCAGGAACGCCCATCTTCCTGCAGCTTCTCGTGGCATGGCCGAAACCTCATACTGGGGCATCAAGATGTACATCCTCCCCGTGGACCCGCTCCACCATGGCCAGTGGCACCACTGTGGACTAGCTCCACCGCGGCCACTGGCATTTGGTTTCCGCCATCCGGGTTACTTGAGGGATGTGGCCCGTTATCGTCGAACCGCTGGTTTTTGGGGTAGCGGGCTCTCCCGTAAGCTGCCCAACAATCTCCAGTATGTCGCCGATGATTGCTTGCGAGCTTGGCAATCCTCGTGGCGAGGAGCGACAAGGGGCAGGGGGGGACGAGGACAAGGAGAGCGAGGAGGAACAATGAGGACGAAGGCGGTGACGAGGAGCAGCAGCGGCAGAGGAAGCGGGAACGAGCGCGAGGACTCCTCGCCCGAACCCTGCAGACTCCCCAAAACCCTTTGAAGCCCCCGGGAGTCCGATACGGCCCCTAAGCCCCTTGATTATCTCTCCTACTCCATCTTCCTCACTCCTCTTATCCTGCGTCCATGAAGCGGATCAAGCGAGTCCTAATCCTGTTTGTGCCCATGTAATCCTGTGACACCCAGACAGACAGACAGACAGACAGACAGACAGCCAGGCGGACGGACGGACGGACAGACACAAACACAGACAGTGAGAGAGAGAGAGAGACACACACAGACACACACGCACGCACACACAGACACACACACACACACACACGCGCGCGCAAACTCTCTGAACTCGCTCGCCCTCTGAGCTCTGGTGACAGCGCCACGAAGAAGAGGAACTCCGCGACGGCGGGGGCGTGCAGCGGCAGCACTCACCAGGGCTAGCCGAGCACACACAGCAACAGCACCAGCAGCGGCAGCAGCGGATGCGGCAGCACGGCCAGGCCGAGCTCTGGTGGCGGACATCCTCCTCCGTTCCTCCTCCATCCTCCATCCTCCATCCTCCCCCCCTGCCGGCCAGAGAAGGCCGTCCTTCGAGCACTGGCCGCTGGTGGGCGCTCAATGCGCATCCGACGGCCATTTGACTCCTGCCTTGCTCTGCAGCTGCTGATACCTGTCTCGCATCGGCGTGTGTTCTGTCTTGTCCTCATACTCCGCCCCTCTGCTTTGCTCACCTCCCCCCAGCTCCGCCACCCTCCCTCATCCTGCTCGGACTACCGAGTTGATACTATTCGTCGTTGTCCTCATCCTCCTTCTCCTTCTCATCCTCCTCGTAAACATGAATGTGGTTCACTAAGCAGCCAGACCCGAATAGCAAACGACAACCTGGCACGGCAATCCTGTGCGAAACGATAGCGGTTTTGACGCAGGAGCTTACAATCCCAAGCGTAATGAGTTACAGGACGTGGCTTTGGAATCGGACCTTCAGCAATCATCCAAGCAGGACAAGGACAGGGCCTTCGTCACATGGGCCGCTGCAGGGGAGACCCTGGGCACGTCAACAGCAATCAGATAATATCGGATCCATCCAGGAGATCGCGGAGAAATCCCAACAGGCCTCTGGGCGGCGGTGCACGGTTTCTTCTGGGGCCGTAGGCGACCTGAGGGAGAGGGGGAGGGGGAGGAGGAGATGGAGGAGGAGCAGGAGGAGCAGGAGGAGGAGGAGG
Organism: Prorocentrum cordatum; assembly: GCA_963575745.1. Classification (NCBI taxonomy): domain Eukaryota; class Dinophyceae; order Prorocentrales; family Prorocentraceae; genus Prorocentrum; species Prorocentrum cordatum. Next base: position 646,339 of record CAUYUJ010019760.1, read on the forward strand.
AGGAGGAGGAGGAGGAGGAGGAGGAGATGGAGGAGGAGGAAGGAGGAGGAGGAAGAGGAGGAGGAGGAAGAGGAGGAGGGGGAGGACGGGTCGCCTAAGCCCTTCGGAGAAACCCTCCAGCGCGCGCGCACAAGGCAGCGGCCCGCAAGCTGCGCTGGCGGCGATGGCGGCCCGGGCCGCGTCGGGCCCACGAGCGGCGACGCCGGGCCCTGCCTGGGCGGGGCCGTCGCCGCCGCCGCCGTGGCCGCCGACAAGTGAGCGTTTTTTTTGTATTCGGCGCCACGACATTTTGCAAAACAATAGATAGAAAAAACGATCAGCAAGGCCGCAGCCGTGGTCGCTGCCGTCGTCGCCCTTGCCGCCGCCGTCGTCGCCGCCGCCCTCGCCGTCGCGCATACGGGAGCCATCATCGGCGTCGTCGTCGCTGCCCGCCGCTGCGCCCCGATCAGGGCCAGCACCCCCTGCGAGGAAGGCCTCTGGAAGAGCGTCCGCGACAAAATCGGACCGGCACGAATCGAGGATCTCTGAGATCCGGCGGATCTGGAGGATGCGCCAGGCTCCGCGGCTTTCTCAGAGATCCGAGGATATTATTGTTTTAATCTTGCGTTTTTTTGCTGGATTTCGGCGTCCAGGGCCCGTTATCGGGTACGGGGGCCATCAAAAAAGGATCTGGGACGAAAAAACACTCCAGTGGAATGGGTCGGGACCTCTGGGGTCGCAGATTGCAAAAATCAGATCGGCGGATGTCTGGGTTTCCAGAGCGCTCCCGAACCCTGGAACGCTCTGAAACGGCATATTTTCCCCCTGACATGTAGAACGCGGCGACAAAGGCAGCGTCGCTGCACATGACATCCGGAACCCTGTAGACCCCCCCTCTCTGCCGCTTGCTTCCCACCAGATCGATCTGGTGTGGCCCCAGGGCCCGACGCAGGGCGAAGTGCCCCGTGTGAGGAATGCAGCGCTCGGATCTCAGGGATATGTCGGCAGTCCTCCTCCTCCTCCTCCTCCTCCTCCTCCTCCTCCTCCTCCTCCTCCTCCTCTTCCTCCTCTTCCTCCCTCCTCCAGTCAGCCCCCTCCCTTTGGCACACCCCTCACAAGCTTCCTGGTGTCCCCCGGGGCCCTCGCCGGGCCGCAGACCGTCAACATCGAGGACCCCGCGTGCAGAGCCGGCTGGGAGACCGCCGCACAGCGCCACGGCCACGCCACGCCGCAGCATCGTGGCGCTGCTTCCCGCACGAGCCCAAGACGGCTGTACCGAGCCTCCTCGGAGGAGCTCGGTCTGAACCACCCTATGCGCATTGCAGACAGGGATCGAGCAGGATCGAAGAGGATCGAGGGGGTCGGGGGGGGGGTCATGGGGGCGAGGATCGAGCAGGATCGAAGAGGATCGAGGAAGCTCGAGGAGCATCGAGGATCGTTCGAGGATCGATCGAGGGTCGAGGAGGGTCGAGCGAGGATTTCCAGGAGGATAGAGGCGAGGGTCGCAATGGGGGCCCTGCGAGGTGGGGCGGGGCCCTCCGGCGAGGCGACGAACGGAGGCCCCAGGTGATGGGCCTGTTTTCCACCACCACCACCAGGAGTCGGAGGGGGAGGGGGTCCTCCTCCTCCTCCTCCTCCTCCTCCTCCTCCTCCCTCCTCCTCGTCCACCTCCTCCGTCCCCCCTCCAACTTATGGTGGTGGTGGAAAACAGGCCCATCACCAGGGCCCGAGCGAGGGGAAAAGTACTCTCGCGGAGAAAGAGCTCTGTTGCATCCTCAAAAAACCTCGTCTGTCCCGTCGCGGCCCTATTCGTGCCGAATCCGTGTCGAATCCGTGTCGGACTCCGTGTCGCATCCGTGTCGAATCTGCGTCGGATCCGCGCCAGATCCGCGTCGACTCCGCATCGAGCCCGCGTCGGGCACAAGGAAAGACACCAATTTTGGGGACAGGCGAGGTCCCCCGGAGATGCAACGTAAAAAAAGGCAACCCGGGGATGGAGTCGACAGCTCGGGAGTCCACGTCGTGCCAATATGTGCCCCACGATATAATACATCTGTACAGGTATCATGCACACATGTGTGCGTGTTGTCTTGTTGATTACAGACGTACATGATAACTGAGACTTCGTTGGCATGTGTACATATATACATATTATGAAGTACGCGGATAAGATGTATTCACGTTCTGACCGTCGCCGTAAGAATTGTTTCCTCGGTTCGGTATATGATCTGGTTGGGACGGCTGTGGCTCGCAGTCGGTTGTGGGCTGCGAGGTCAGAGCTACTGGGGCGTGTCAGGAGACCTCTTGGGGCCTCTTGGAAGCCGTTTGGGGTCTTTGGGGCTATTCGGGGCATCTTGGGGGCGTCTTGGAGCCTCCGGGGGGCGTACTGGCGGTGTCGGAGGCCTCCTGGGGGCGTCGGGCTCGATGAACACGGCCCCTCGATCCGCGAGACCGGCCACGTGATACGAACATTCGCGCAATGCGTACTCTCGAAACTAGCGTGAATTCATGTACGTGTACGTCCTTTTTCGCTCCAGACTTGAAGCGTCTCCGGGCCCTCTTGGGGGCCTCTTGGGCCTTCTTGAGGTGATCTCGGAGGCCTCTTGGGCCGTCTTGAATATTCGATAGACCATATATATTTATATATATACATACATACACATGGATAGATAAAGGCAACAACAAGTAAGTCCAGGACTGGCAATGGGGCTGGGCCTTGCCTGGGTACAATACGGCTTTCTCCATCCCGAGCCATGCAAAGCCGTGCCAGACAAATGCCCTTGCTCTGTACATATCATCGGAGAGCAAGTTTGGATCAAGTGACCGTCACGAGGGATCCCCGACGCAGGGAGGAGAGGGAGGGACGAGAAGGAGAATCAGGAGGACGATGTCGAGAGCGATCAAATTGAGAACGACGAGAGCAACCACAATCACCACGATCACGACGACGATGACGAGAAAGGCGACGACGACGACGACGACGCCGAGGAGGACAACGACGACGACGACGGACGCCGCTGAAGGTCTCCAGAGGTCTCCGGAGGCCTAAGGAGATTCCTGGAGAGCTTTTGAAGGGTCCGGAGGCCCGATCCGCTTCGATAACGATGCTCCAGCGACACGGTGTGGCCCGATGCTTGCACGGCGCTGTTCTGCATCCCTGCGCTTGCACGGAGGCGACCACGACGACGACGACCACGACCACGACGACGACGACGACGACGACGACGACGACGACGACGACGACGACCACGACGGCGGCGGCGGCGGCGGCGACGACGAAAATGACGACGACGATGATGACGACGACGACGACCACGACATCGACGACGGCGACGGCGGCGGCAGCAGCGGCGTCGGCGGCGGCGGCAGCGGCGACGACGACGACGACGACGACGACGACGCGCGCTGCGGCGCCGCAACCCGCCTTGAGGGCCCGCGCGGCGCCGGCGACGCCCCAGCGCGAGCCGCGTCCGGCGCCGGCGAGGGGAGCCCGGGGCGGGCCAACCGCCTGTCAGGTCAGGCCGGCTGGCCCCCGCCGCGGCCGCCGCGGCCGCCGCGGGCGCCGCCGCCGGCGCTGCCGGTGCCGCCGCTCCAGAGATCGCATTGAAAAGTCAAGACGGAGGCTTTTCCATGTGTTCGACGTCTGGAAGCCCTCGCTGGGCCCCGGGTCTGCAAGCAACGACTCAAGATGAGAAGCGGGCCCTGGGGGCAGGGTCGCGTCTTCCGGGGACCCCGTATGGAAAAAGCACGACGTCGGATCTCTGGGGCCGCTGCCGCCGCTGGCGCTGGCGCTGAGGCCGCTGCTGCCGCCGCTGGGCTAGACTGGCACCAGTCACAATCAAGTAAGGATGCACGGTAAGGATGCAAGGGGCTGGCAGGGCCATGCTAACGTTTTTAGAACGAGGCTGCCTAGCGAAAGTCACCATGGATGGGCCGAAGGGACAAGGATGCAGAGGTAGCCTTAGAGAGCCGCTCATCCTGACCATGCGGTCTGACTGTAACTTTGTGTGCACAGCGGAGCTGCCACGGACATCAGTAAGGTCCCTAAGCAGCTTGCGCGCAAGGGTTCTATCGGGTTCCATACTAAAACAAAACGGATAGGCGCGTTGCTGGATCCCGAATCGGCCGGGCGACGTTGGCCTCCAGTGGCCCCCGCTGGCCCACGGAATCTTCGTGCTACTATTAGTCTTCGCAGTACCACAAGTTTTGCTTGCAATTTGAATATCGATGCTAATCGTACTAGGGTTGACCGCAATCTGCTTGCGCCTTGAAAACTTAGGATTCCTCCGGATGTCCAAGGATTCACGAGGATCCCAAGGGATTCCTCTGGATTCCTATGGATTCCTCGGGAGTCAAAAGGATGCCTAAGGATTCGTGAGGATTCTTGGGGGTTCCTCAGGAATACTAAGGATTCCGGCGGGTTCCAAAAGATTCCTGCGGATTGCTGGCAATTCTCATGAATTCCCTCAGGATTCTTATGGATTTCCGCGGAATCCTCTGTATTTCGATTGGTTCCTGACGGTTCCTTAGGGTCTCGTCAGGTTTCCCAAGGATTCCTGCAGATTCATTATTCGGGAATTCTTGGGATTCCGATGGTTTCTGAGGATTCCTTGGGACACTGAGGAAACCTCGGGATTCCGAAGGATAACAAAGGATGACAATTGTTTCCCATGGTTCCCGATGGACTCCTGCAAATCCCATCGGACTCCGAAAGGTTCCTGAGGATCCCTAAAGTTTCCTACAGATTCCGATATGTTCTATAGGATTCCGTTGGTCTCCTCTGGATTACAAAGAATTGCAAAAGACTCTCGTTGGATTCCTCCTGAGGATTCCTATTGGTTTCTGCAGATGCCCAAGGGTCCCCATTAATTTCTAAGGGTTTCAACAAAACCCTTCGCATTCCGAAAGGTGCCTCAAGATTCATACGGGGTCCGATGGATTCCTGAAGATTCATTGGGTTCCTGCGCATTCCGACGGATTCCTGAGGACCCCTCAGTATCCGTGAGGATTTCTAACTGTGCTCAAGAATTCCGAAGACTCCTCTGAATCCCAATGGATTCCTAAGGATCTCAAGAAATCCCCGAGGATTCCGCGGGGTTCCTGCTGATGTTTCTCAAAGTTCCGATGCATCCCTGAAATGTTTCTACAGATCCTCTCATATTCCATCGGATTCCTGAGGATTCCGATGAAATCCTGCGGATTCCTAAAGACTCCTGGCGACGCATTTCAAACCGCCCGCGGGCACAACCGCAACCGCAACCGCAGCCGCAACCAGGCGACACAATTCAACCCGCCCGCGGGCGCAATCGCAACGGCAACCGCAATCAGGCGACATACTTCAGCTCGCCAAGTGGAGGTCCTGCTCGCGGCCGTCGGGCGCTGCCCGCGGATCTGCGCCGAATCCCCATTCCACGCTGCTGCATTTGATTCCATTCGGCTTTTGGAGGACGTTCGCATTTGCTTCTTGTCATCCTTCCGGGGCCCCAGGCAGCTATAGAGGCCTCGAGGATCACCCCAAGAGCGCCCAAGCGGCCTCCAAGATGGCCCCATGACGGCCTAAGAGGCCCCCAAGACGGCCCAAAGACGGTCCACAGACGGCCCAAGAAGCCCCCAAGACGCTCAAGATGGCCGCCAAGATGGCCAAGATGGCCCCGAGAGAGCTCAAGATAGCCGCAAGATGCCTCCAAGACGGCCCAAGATGCAGCCACGACGGCCTAAGATGGCTTCAAGATGGCCCAAGACGGCCCAAGAGGCCCCCAAGCGACCTCCAAGAGGTCCTCCAGGAAGGCCTTAGGATGTCAAACCAATGAGTTGCCTTACATGTTTGAAGGATTGTTGCGTCCGCTCATTCGGCGCTGGGGCGACCCAAGGCAGCCCCAAAGGCGACCAAGATGGCCCCAAGAGGCCCCCAAAAGGCCTCCAAGATACCCCCCTGACGGGGCCCCCCGAGACGACCCCAGAGGCCCATAAGACGGCCCAAGAGAACTCCAAGACGTCCAAGAAAGTTTCCAAGACGGCCCTGAAGCGCCCCAAGAGGGCCCCCAGGAGGCATTCAAAACTGCTCAGGAGGCCTCCGGGATGTCCTTCAGGAGGGCCTCAAGAAGCCAAATACATTGATGTCCTCGGGCTCTTGGAAGATGGTAGCATGTGCTTCTTGTCAGCCGTCCGACGGCCCCAAGCAGCTCACGAGGCCTCCAAGATCACCCCAAGAGCGCCCAAACGGCCTCCAAGATGTCCCCATGACGGCCCAAGAGGCCCCCAAGACGGCCCCAAGAAAGCCCACAGACGGCCCAAGAAGCCCGCAAGACGCTCAAGATGGCCGCCAAGACGGCCAGAATGGCCCCGGGAGGGCCTAAGATAGCCGCAAGATGCATCCACGACGGCCCAAGATGCAGCCACGACGGCCTAAGATGGCTTCAAGATGGCCAAAGACGGCCCAAGAGGCCCCCAAGAGGCCTCCAAGAGGTCCTCCAGGAAGGCCTTACGATGTCAAACTAATGAGTTGCCTTACATGTCCCCTGACAGGGCCCCCAAGACGACCCCAAGAGGGCCATAAGACGGCCAAGGAGAACGCCAAGCCGCCCAATATGGTTTCCAAGACGGCCATGAAGCGCCCCAAGAGGGACCCAAGCCGTCCCAGAGAGGCCCCTCAAGACGGATTCCGACGGCGTCAGGCGGGCGAGGGACGCCCTCAGACGGCCAAAGAACAGCCCTAGGAACCTCGCAAGGTCCCCGAGAGACCAAGGAAAGCCCACAAGAGGCCTCCAAGAGGCCCCCATGAGAGGCTCCCAAGAGGCCTTCTCCTCCATCTTCCCCGCTCTCATCCTCTTCTTCTGTCGCCCACACGTGTTCCCCACAGTGTTTCCACAACGGCTGGGGCAACAGCATGAAATTAGTCCGATAGCTTTGTCTGGCTCTGGCCGCGACATTCGGCCACGTAGGCTCGCTCAACAGGCAGGAGGCGGCGGTGATTCGCCGTGGGCGTCTTCGATATGCATGCCGGGTGCGGGGAGAACCCTGAGGCCAAAAACGCTTCCATTTCTTAGGCCCGCACCTTTTACTTTAGCAGGGACCGACCGTCCCAGCATTCCTAATAGTCATACCACAAAGTGTTCTTAGAACCCAAGAATGTTCTAAGAACAAAAACCAAGTTTTTTAGAACATAAACCCGATGTGATACAACAAGACAGGCTCCGCCAGACATGTTCTAAAAACATTTCGTGGAAACCACAACAGGTTCTTAGAACATTCTTTGGTGGGGCGATAGGCGAGCCAGGACGCTTCGCCGCTGCTTGATTTACTTCCGCCGGCTTCCGCCACCCTTCCG
>CAUYUJ010019760.1:658644-678644 GCA_963575745.1 Prorocentrum cordatum
GCGGAGGGCGCAGGGAGCTCCTTCACCGACGCGGGCGGATGAAGAGGGGGCTCCTCCACCTCCTCCTCCTCGCCCGAGGGAGTCGACTGCTGGTAGCAGTGGCCCTGGGCAAGAGTGACCTCCGGTGCGCGGCTTCTGCGGTGCCCGAGGGGACCAGGCCCAGGCGCGCAGGCGGGCCCCCCAGCGGGCCCGCATCCAGGGCCACTCCGGCGACAAAGAACGCCCTGGCGTGTAGTTCGTCGAGGGGTGGGGGCGGAGACGCCAGGGGGCCCGCCCTGTTGCAGGCCCGAGGCAGGGGTGGGGGGGGAGGAGCCTTCCCCCGCCCGCGCCCGTGTCCCCCCCCCCCTGGGAGGGGCCCGATGCGTACACCACGTCGTCTGGTCGGCCCAGGAGCCTGGTGCGCACAGACGCCCCATCTGCCCAAGCCTGCGGGGCGCTGGAGCGCATGCACACCAGACTCCTGCGCCGAAGCGGTCGGCTCCCTGGCCGACCAAACGACGTGGTGTACACCTCCACCCCCCTCTCGGGCTGGGCGAAAGGGGGGGATAGCAAAGGGGGGGTTTGAGAATCGGCTCACGTGGCTGATTCTCCAGGCGCCTCCCGGCGCCCGGGAGGCGGCCATGCATCGAGGAGTGGGCCCCTCGGTGGGGCCGAGACCAGCTGCGTGCAGCAGACTTCGTGACCTCCCCTTGCCCTAACCCCCCCTCTCGTCTGGCCCGACCCTCCCCACGTTCGCCCTCCTTTCCCGGAGGAGCAGGAGGAGGAGGAGGAGGAGGAGGAGGAGGAGGAGGAGGAGGAGGAGGAGGACGAGGAGGAGGAGGAGGAGGAGGAGGAGGAGGAGAGAGGAGAGGCGGAGGAGGAGGAGGGCGGAGGAGGAGGAGGAGGAGGAGGAGGAGGAGGAGGAGGAGGAGGAGGGAGGGGAGGAGAAGAAGAGAGGAGGGCGGAGGAGGAGGACGGGAGGATGAGGATGAGGAGGAGGAGGAGGAGGAGGAGGAGGAGGAGGAGGAGGAGGAGGAGGAGGAGAAGGAGGAGGAGGAGGAGGAGGAGGAGGAGGAGGAGAGGAGGAGGGAGGGGAGGAGAAGGAGGAGGAGGAGGAGGAGGGAGGAGGAGGAGAGGAGGAGGAGGAGGAGGAGGAGGAGGAGGAGGGGGAGGAGGGCGGAGGAGGAGGAGGGGGTGAAGGAGGAGCCTTTTCTCCCCCTTTCCCTATCCCCCCGCGGGGAGGAGCCTTTCCCTCCCCCGCGGGGCCCCCCGCGGGGCGGGCGCCGGCGGCGGGCGGCCCGCCCCCACGACGGAGAGGCGCCCAGCACACGAGGGAGAAGCGCCCCCCCGGCGGCCCTCCCCGCAGGCAGACGGCCCCCCTCGTCGTCGTCGTCGTCGGCGTCGTCGTCGTCGTCGTCGTCGTCAACGTCGTCGTCGACGTCGTCGTCGTCGTCGGCGTCGTCGTCGTCTTCGTAGTCGACGTCGTCGTCGTCGGCCGCCTCGTCGGCCCCCTCGTCGTTGTCGGCGTCGTCGTCGTCGGCGGCCCCCTCGTCGGGCCCCCCTCGTCGTCGTCGTCGTAGTCGTCGTCGTCGTCCGTCGCTCGGTCGTTGTCGGCGTCGTTGTCGTCCGTCGTCGTCGTCGTCGTCAAACGTCGTCGACTCGGTCGTCGTCGGCGGCCCCTCGACGTCGTCGTCGTCGTCGTCGTCGTCGTCGAAGTCGTCGTTCGTCGCGTCGTCTTCGTCATCGTTCGTGTCGGCCCCCTCGTCGGCCCCTTCGTGTACGGTCGCGTCGTCGACCGGCCCGGCCCCCTCGTCGTCGTCGTCGTCGTCGTCGCGCCCTCTCGTCGTCGTCGTCGTCGTCGTCGGCGGCCCCCTCGTCGTCGTCGTCGTCGTCGTCGTCGTCGTCGTCGTCGGCGGCCCCCTCGTCGGCCCACTCGTCGTCGCTGTCGTCGCCGTGGGCGGCCCCCTCGTCGGCTCCCTCGTCGGCCTCCTCGTCGTCGTCGTCGTCGTCGTCGTCGTCGGCGGCCCCCTCGTCGTCCTCGTCGTCGTCGTCGTCGTCGTCGGCCCCCTCATCGTCGTCGTCGTCGTCGGCGGCGGCGGCGTCGTCGTCGTCGGCCGGACCCTCGTCGTCGGTCGTTTCATCTCGCCGTCGTCTGGCGGCGCGCCCTCGTCGTCGTCGTCGTCCGTTCGTCGTCGTCGCCGTCGGCGGCCCCCTCGTCGGCCGCCTCGTCGGCCCCCCTCGTCGTCGTACGTCGTCGTCGTCTTCGTTGATCGTCGTCGTCAGTCTGCGGCCCCTCCGTCGAGCCCCAGGCCGTCATCGCGTCGTGGTCGTCCGTCGTCGGTGGACGCCCTCGTCGGCCCCCGGTTGTCGGCGTCGTCGTGGGCGGTTCCCCCTCGTCGTCGTCGTCGTGTCGCGGCGGCCCCTTCGCGGCCCCCTCGACCTGTCGTCGTCGTCTCGTCGTCGTCGTCGTCGGCGCCCCCCATGTGTCGTCGTCGTCGTCGTCGTCGTCGTCGTCCGTCGTCGGTCGTCGTCGTCGTCGTTAGTCGTCGTGCGTCATCGTTGTCGTAAACGTGTGTCGTCGTCGTCGTCGTCGTGTCTTCAGGCGGCCCCCTCGTCGTCGTTCGTCGATCTCGTCGTCGGCCCCCAAGTCGGCCCCCTCGTAGTGTCGTCGTCGTCGTCGTCGGCGGACCCCTCGTCGTCGGTCGTCGTCGTCGTTCGTCGTCGTCGTCGGCGGCCCCCTCGTCGGCCCCCTCGTCGTCGTCGTCGTCGGCGGCCGCGGCCCCCTCGTCGTCGTCGTCGTCGGACCCCTCGACGGCCCCCTCGTCGGTCGTCGTCGTCATCGTCGTCGTCGGCGGCCCCCCCTCGTCGTCGTGCGTCGTCGTCGTCGTCGTCGTCGTCGTCGTCGTCGTCGTCGTCGTCGTCGTCGGCGGCCCCCTCGTCGGCCCACTCGTCGTCGTCGTCGTCGTCGTCGTCGTCGTCGTCGTCGTCGTCGTCGTCGTCAAGGGCGGCCCCCTCGTCGTCGTCGTCGTCGTCGGCCCCCTCGTCGGCCCCCTCGTCGTCGTCGTCGTTGTCGTCGGCGGCCCCTTCGTCGTCGTCGTCGTCGTCGTCGTCGTCGTCGTCGCGGGCGTCCCCCTCGTCGGCCCCCTCGTCATCGTCGTCGTCGTCGTCGTCGTCGTCGTCGGCGGCCCCTTCGTCGTCGCCTTCGGCCCCCTCGTCGGCCCCCTCTTCGTCGTCGTCGTCGTCGTCGTCGTCGTCGTCGTCGGCGGCCCCTCTCGTCGTCGTCGTCTCGTCGTTCGTAGTCGTCGTCGTCGTCGTCGTCGGCGGCCCCCTCGTCGTCGTCGTCGTCGGCGCGGCCCCTTCGTAGTCGACGTCGGGCCCCTCGTCGGCGGCCCCCTCGTCGTCGTCGTCGTCGTCGGCGGCCTCTCGTCGTCGTCGTCGTCGTCGTCATCGTCGTCGTCGTCGTCAGCGGCCCCCTCGTCGGCCCCCTCATCGTCGTCGTCGTTCGTCGGCGGCGGCCCCTCGTCGTCGTCGTCGCTCGCCGTCTTCGTCGTCGTCGTCCGTCGCCGTCGTTCGCCGTCGTCGTCGTCGGCCCCCTCGTCGTCGTCGTCGTCGTCGTCGTCAGCGGCGGCCCCCTCGTCGTCGTCGTCGTCGGCCCCCTCGTCGGCCCCTCGTCGGCCCCCTGGTTGTCGTCGTCGTCGGCGTCGTCGTCGTCGGCGGCCCCCTCGTCGCTGCCGTCGTCGTCGTCGGCGGCCCCCTCGTCGTCGTCGTCGTCGGCTCCCTCGTCGGCCCCTCGTCGTCGTCGTCGTCGTCGTCGTCGGCCCCCTCGTCGTCGTCGTCGTCGTCGTCGTCGTCGTCGTCGGCGGCCCCCTCGTCGTCGTCGTCGTCGTCGTCGTCGTCGTCGTCGTCGTCGGCGGCCCCCTCGTCGTCGGCCCCCTCGTCGTTGTCATCGTCGTCGTCGTCGTCGTCGGCCCCCTCGTCGTCGTCGTCGTCGTCGTCGTCGTCGTCGTCGTCGTCGTCGTCGTCGTCGCCACCTCGCGTGCGCGACGCAAGGACCCGTGCGGTTGGGACACTCGTCAAGGAGGCTTCTCAGAGATCCCAGGATCTGATGGTTTCAATCCGGAGTTTTGTCATCGTGTTCGGCTTCCGGGGCCCGTTCTTGGGCAAGGGGACCGTCAGACATGAATCCGGGACGAATAACAACTCCCAGGGAGTGGGTCGGGACCTCTGGGGCCGCGGATTGACAATGCCATACATCGGCGGATGTCTGGGCACAGACCCCAGAGGGTTCCTCTGCTGAAGGCGGCCGTGATGCGGCGACACGCAGGAGGAACCCCGGGTGAGAGTGACCCGTGGCTTCCCGGGGGCCGCGGGAAGAACCAATGACACAAGCGCGCAAGACGCATCGCCTTTCGGCGGTCGGGGGACCACTGTGGGCCCGCACCAGAGGACACTCCGGCGAGAGGTCACTCTTGCGTCTAGTCGAGTGATGCCCATGGCCAAGCCTCCCTTGGCCTTGTACCGGCTTCCAGGCCCTGGATGCTCTGTCCCCAGGGGTTCGCCATCCGACGCCCTCACCGCCTTCGCCCGCGCCTCCCTGCGGCCTCTCTTGCTGCGAAGGCGGCAGGCTGCATGGCACGGAGGTGGCTGGTCACTTCGAAGCCGCAGCCCCCAAGGCAGAGAGCCTCCTCAGAACCGACCGTCCCCCCCCCCGCGTCCCCTGAGATCCTTCAGCTCAACGATATGGCCCCTGAGCGTCTCCATGGCGACTGGGGAGGAGAGGATTACTAAGCTGATGGACTTCGGTACGCCAGGACACCGAAATTCTTCGGTTCAGTAGTCCTCGCCTCCCCAGTCGCCATGGAGACGCTCAAGGGCCAGATCGCTGAGCTGAAAGATCTCAAGGTGCGTACCCCTCCCGCCTCACCCATCCCTCGCGTGCGCGACACCAACAGTCGCTGTCGGGCGCGCCCGCTGCAGCCGCCCCCACCCTCCAATGCCGCGCGGCCTCCAGATTGACTGCCCCGGCGACAGCGAGCGATGACGACGAATCCGATAACAGCAACGACCACGACCACGACCACGGCCACGGCTACGATCTCGACCACGACCACGGCGGCGGCGACGGCGGCGGCAGCGGCCCGACACATCCGACGTCGTGCTGTTCCATTGCGTGGCTCCCGAGACCTCTCGGCAGGATGCGTGATCCGCTCTCGACCCCACCTGCTGCTGGGAGCGAGCCCGCGCGCTCTGAGCGAGCATCCCAGCGCGAAGGTCACCGGGAGCGAGCTGGCATTCTCGGAACGAGCTTCACGGCATCTACTTATCGGGCGAAGGTCACTGGAAACGAGCTGGCACGATCGGAGCGAGCGTCCAGCCAGTACCGATCACGGGCTAATCCCAGACTTCGGTTTTGGCGACTGCCCCCCTGCTTGTTTCACAGTGGGGACACTGTTGTAGCTCTTTTGGGGTGTCTTTGACGAAGCCGTGTCCAACCTCAGGTGGCACTGCTATGCAATACCGAACACTCTAGTTGGTCGCCAATTGCGGGCCTTTGCCTGGTGCAGCTCTGCACTATTTGCAGCATGCAGATTTGTCTCAGCGTGATCACCCTCGCAGGCAGGAGTCCAGGAAGGACATTGGCCTACCACGGCCACGCAACGAGCATACAACGGGCAAGCCTACGCAGGGAACGAAACCTGCAAGCGTGGCCATAATTCCTCCAGTTTAGCTCAAGCAGAGGCCCACCCGCCGAGGAGGAAGGGGGAACGGGAGTGGGAGAACGAGAGAGGAAGGTGACCAGTGGGCGGAAAAGGAAACTATTCGCGCGAGCGCAAACCCGTCACCCCGAGCAGTGCCGCGGGCGGTACCCGCACACGGGTGCCCCGCAGGAGCCCCGCGCGCCAGAGAGCAGTGCGGCCTCGGTGGACAGAGGGCTGGGCCGAGCAGCACAACGGTACAATCAGACTCCCACGAGCGCACGACCGCTGTCTGCGAATGAGAGCACGGCTCGAGCAGCCCGTGAATCGCATGGACCAGCCCACGATACTGTTATGTCGGGCGTGTCGCGTGTCCCCCTACAGAGGGATTTTCGACGAAGAATAAAAGATACCCACAAACAGATACCCACAAAATACCCCAAGGAGGTCAAAAAATAATCAAAAAATAATCCCCAGACTATTTTTGGAGTATTTTTAAACATATTTTTGAGTATTTATTATTTTTCTTCGAAAATCCCCCTGTAGGGGGACAGGCCCGACTTAAGAATACTGGCCTGCGCTCCGTCTGCCTGCCTGCCAGGCGCACGAAGACGGGAGCGACTGTCCAGCAAGAGGGGCCGCTGCTCAGGGCGCCGAGGGCCAAACGCGGCGATTGTGCCGGGGCACTCCGCAGCATCGCGGCCGCAGCCCTCAACCAATGGGCTACTCGAAAATTGATGGGCCTGTTTGCCACCACCACCACCACCAGAAGTTGGAGGGGGGAGGGAAGTGGAGGAAGAGGAGGAGGACGAGGAGGAGGAGGAGGAGGACCCCCTCACCCACCAACTTATGGTGGTGGTGGTGGTGGAGAACAGGCCCATCGAAAATAGCCCTGCTGAGCTCCGCCTCTGTGGACTCTCCCTCGGCGTGGTGGCCAGAAGCGCGGGTTCCCACCCCCCGGACGGGTCGGACTCCGGAGACGCCCGCGCGCCCACGGGGGAGTCGGGGAACAGCAGGAGCCCACGGAAGGCCGGGCGGAGCCCAAGCGGAGCAGGCTCGAACATCTCGCCCTCCTCGCCCCCCCTGGCGAGTCTGGAACGGGCCACGCGGGGGCGGGCCAAGAGAAGAGTCCTGGCCGTGGACGGTGCGAGCTCCTGTCCGATGGGCGGCACGCTGCTGGGTGCCTGCTCGCTCGCTACAGCACACGCCGGGATGAGAAAGGCCCGCGGCATGCAACATTCTGTAGGTATTACCATCTTCTCTTCCTCCTCCTCCTTCTGCTCCTCCTCCTCCTCCTCCTCCTCCTCCTCCTCCTCCTCCTCCCCTCCTCGGCACACCCGATGGTGCGTCTCCCGCACGCTGGGCTCCTGCTAGCGTATAACAGGGGATGCGTCGACCCCTATCCCAGGCTCCGTGAGGTTTTCGAGAGGATCAACAATTTGGGGCCCAACCCTGGGATATACGAGGGGGGGGCGTCCATCCTCGACAGTGCGTCCGAATAGCCCCCTCGGGATGTATCCCAAGATTCCTCCCCTTTTCTGAGCGACCAAACTTTTCTGGCGGAAGTCGGGGATTGGGGGAGAGAAATCGCCTGCGAGCGTAAACCGCCAGGCCTCCAAAGGCTTCTGGGCCGTCCTGGGCGGTGAGCCGTCAAGAGACGATCATGGGCTGCGATGCTTCTCCGCTGCTACTGCCGTGCGTGAACACATGGACTCGTGTTGGCACGAAAGGGATCCAATAGAAGACCGAGAGAGCATGGCCGACTGGGCGGCAGAGAGAGATGAACGTGTTCACAACTGGTGTGAAGAGGATCGTTGTCCAGCGTATCTGGTAATCTGGCCGATGCCGCCAGAAGCAATAATTGATGACAAGGAGCTGAAGCACGCTCCCAACATAATACACGGTCCACGCCCTCAAAACAAACGGAAACCACACAAGCAACCCTTGATGGGAGAGCGCCGTCACGATCGCCCATGGAGTGGCGAGCAATGAGATAAGGGTGGCAATCGGTGCCTGAACTGTCATGATCCGAAACCAAATGTTACTCCATAGGCTGCCTGCTCGGAAAGTGAAGAGCAGCAAAAATGTCCAAGTCATACGGCGCAATTGCGTCACCATCCACCTTTGTGCTCTTTGCTTGAACAACGAGGTGGCTCCGTACCCTTGCTCCCGAGAACTCGACGCGCATGGGGTGAAGAACACGGGAGGGGCAAACGTCACGACGTTTGAGCGCATGTCCCTCTTGATCTTCCAATTGTTAGCAAGGAGCAGGGTTCCGAGGAATGCGTCCTCTCCGAATGGGAGGAACACGTGATCTGGAAATACTTTCATGAATGCGCTGCGCCGGACCAGACCGACGATGCCTGGCGCCCACAATGATGTGCCCGACGTGACATTCGCAAAGTCCGCCACCGCGCGTTCAGCGGTTGGTGCGTCCTGGACCCTGGATTCTTTCAGAGTTCCGCTCCCACATAGCAACTACGAGGGCCCTCGACTCATTGGGCCCAGAATGAATTGAATTTGGTTTACGAAGTCCCTGCGCGTTTTGCTTGGCATCAAGCAAGTCCTGGAACCAACCGTATGGGCAATGCGACCGAGCGAACGGGTTTGCTTATTATCAAAAAAACAATATTGCATCCACCAGGGGCTGATTCCGACCAGCCCGCTGTTCTACACAAGCCGAACTCGACCCAATGAGTTACCCAGCATCGGAACGTATTGCGGACGAGATCTATGAAAATACAAGAGAATCGCGCTGCTGCATCGGAAACCGTGCGATTGCAGCAGAACTCGTCTGTGCGGAAATGAAGCAACACCCGTAAACAAATCGAACCAGCCCTCTGGGCGCACGTGGTTGATCAAGTTCGGTGTTTCCAACCTCGATGTCCCCCTTGGGGGAATGGATTACATCCGGCCCCAAAGCCCCCCAAGAGAGCCCCAAGAGGGGCCCAAGGAAACGCCAAAGGCCTACAACATTGCCCAACAACGCAGTGCAGTCCCAAATGCACCCACACAAACCACAAGAGAACCCCAAAATGACCCCAACGGATTTCCAAGCGGCTCCCAGGACAAAGAACCCGCGAAGGCCTTGATGGTTGACTCGACGTCATCGTCGTCGTCGTCGTCGTCGTCGTCCGCGTCGTCGTCATCGTCATCGGCGTCGGGGTCAGGCTCGGCGTCGGCGTGGGCGTCGCTGTCTCCTTCTTTCTCCCGTATCCATTTGTTGTTCCTCCTCCTTCCCCTCCCACCTCCTCTCCCTCTCCTCCTCTCCTCCTCCGTCCCTCTCCTCCTCCTCCTCCTCCTCCTCCTCCTCTTCCTCCTCCTCCTCCTCCTCCTCCTCCTCATCCTCCGTTTCGATCTCCTCCAATATATAATTTTTCAAAAAGGTACCGGTTGTCTCCATTTAGTTACACTGTATGCTGCTGCGTGTCCTTGATCAGGGAAGCTCGCCCAGCGATTGCCTCTGTTATGGGCTGGTCGGGATACGCGAAACATCTAGAATCGCTTTGCACCCACATGTTTCGTGGAGTTATGGTTTTCTTCCCTGCCGCGGCGCACCCGCGTCTCCTCACCTCCCCTCCTCCCTCTTCTTCCTCTCCTCACCCGCGCTCAACACATGCACGGCAAGTACATGACACACGCGTCTACATACGGCCGCACGCATGCACACAACACACACACACACACCATACAACGCTAGCGCGCGCCTGGCGTGTTCACTGCATCACACATCCACGACGTGTGCGCCACATAGTGGGCACCCACATGAGACACGCCCCGATATGGCCGCTATGCACGACAGTCGTCCAGGCATAGCAGGCGTGGCACTTCCTCGACACCAGAGGGGGTGCGCTGAGGGTGGGGGCCCTATGCGTTGCAGGCTCCCACGGCGTGGCAGGCGTGGCACTTCCTCGACGCCGCAAGGGGGTGCGCTGGGGGTGGGGGCCCTATGCGTTGCAGGCGCCCACGGCGTGGCAGGCGTTTCATTCCTTCGACGCCACACGGGGTGCGCTGGAGGTGGGGGCCCTATGCGCTGCAGGCCCCCAAGGCGTGGCAGGCGTGGCATTTCTTGGGCGCCACAGGGGGTGCGCTGGGGGTGGGGGCCCTATGCGCTGCAGGCTCCCAGGGCGTGGCAAGCGTGGCATTTCCTCGACGCCACAGGGGGTGCGCTGAGGGTGGGGGCCCTATGCGCTGCAGGCTCCCAGGCGTGGCATTTCCACGGGGGTGCGCTGGGGGTGGGGCCCTATGCGCTGTACGCTCCCAGGGCGTGGCAGGCGTGGCATTTCCTCGACGCCACAGGGGGTGCGCTGGGGGTGGGGGCCCTATGCGCTGTGGGCTCCCGGGGCGTGGCAGGCGTGGCATTTCCTCGACGCCACAGGGGGTGCGCTGGGGGTGGGGGCCCTATGCGTTGTAGGCTCCCAGGGCGTGGCAGGCGTGGCATTTCCTCGACGCACAGGGGGTGCGCTGGGGGTGGGGGCCCTATGCGTTGATGGCTCCCCCTGTGCGTGGCAGGCGTGGCATTCCTTCGACGCCACAGGGGGTACGCTGGGGGGTGGGAGCTCGTATCTTGTCAAGAACTGTAAACACCTTGGCTCAAGCCGGCTCGGCGCGCCTGCGCTCTCACGCAGGCGCGCTCCTGTAGTCCTACCTCAGAGCACCGCCCGACCTTCGCGGCAGCCATGCCTCCCAAAATCGCCGTGGACGCGCTGCCACCTCCATGTTTGGCGATGAAGACTGCAATGGTTCAGATGGGCGGCGAGGTTAGCGTGGAGACCTCCCGCAGATGCGCCAGAGGAGTGGTGCAGTCCGCTTTGAATGCGTACCGCCGCCAGCTTCACAATTGGTGGCCCGATACGCTCTACGCGAGGTACTCGGAGATGAACGACGACGGCAAGAGGCAGTGCTTGGTGGCGTACCTTCAGAACCCTGCGTCGGGCGCAGCAGGCGTGGCGTTTTCTCGACACCACAAGGGGTGCGCACGGGGTGGTCCCTGAGCGCGGCCGCTATCCGTGACGGTCGTCCTTGCGGTATCGGCGGGGCAACGGCCACCAACATCATTCTCCCATGCTTCACTTCAGCTATCTTTACCCCAGCCATGATATAAGTATGTGGGGTTCCTCGGTGGCGTAATGGGCTGGTCGGGATACGCGAAACATCTAGAATCGCTTGGCATTGCTTGGGATTGCTTGGCATTTCGTTGTGTTGCCTGGCGTCGATTGGCATTGCTCGGCGTTGCGTTTCGTTGCGTGGCACTGCTTGGGATTACTTGGCGCTGCTCGGCATTTGTCAAGAAAACACGAACAGAACAATACCAAAGTATCCCAGGGGATGTAACAGAAGCGCTAAGTGAAACACGTTCGTCGTAAAAACATATTCCATTTTTTTCGCCGCACGCTCGAAAACTATACTAAACCGCACGTGCGCGGCCAGCTGCGTTGCCTCTCCGGCCATGCTCCGATGCTTGAGTTCGATTGCGGTAACTTGTCCCATGTGGCGTTTGGTTGGACGCGTGCCCGAACGATGTTCTGCCATATCAATTGTTCACGCCTCGCGCATCCCCACCAGCCCATCCAAAATCAATCGCCAGGCGAGCTCCACTGACCAGGGATGCGCAGCAACATGCAGTCACGCTCTGGGATCCTCTCGGAAGCATTTTGGGGCGACGTGGCCCTCTCGAGGCAACTTTTGCAAGCCGTGTGGGCCCTCTCGGGGCCCTCCTGGGGCCGTCTCGGGCGCTCTCTCGGGGCGTCCTGGGGGTGCCTGCCGGCACACCTGGAGGTCATCGATCAGCTTGGAGGTCATCGATCAAAGAGGGGGGGGAGGAGGAGGAGGAGGAGGAGGAGGAGGAGGGAGGAGAGGAGGAGGAGGAGGAGGAGGAGGAGAGGAGGAGGGGAGAGGAGGAGGAGAGGAGGAGGAGGAGGAGGAGGAGGAGGAGGAGGAGGAAAAGGAGGAGGAGGAGGGAGGGAGGAGGAGGAGGAGGAGGAGGAGGAGGGGGAGGAGGAGGGGGAAGCGGAGGAGGGGGAGGAGGAGGAGGAGGAGAGGGAGGAGGGGAGGGGGGAGGAGGAGGAGGAGGCGGAGGAGGAGGGGAGGAGGAGGAGAGGGGAGGAGGAGGGAGGAGGGAGGAGGAGGAGGACGGGGGGGGGGGGGGGGGGGCAATTGCGCTCCGCCCCTCGGAGGCAGAAGAAGGGCCCCTCGGGGCCCTATTGAAGAGCACTTGGGGCGCTCTTCGGCGAGATCGGGGCCGCACTGCGCGCCTCCAGGGTCTCGCTCGGGCCATCCCGAAGGCATCCCGAAGCTCTATACAGACCATTAGAAGCAAAAGGCGAACATTAAACAAATCGTATGTTTTCATGTTGCGTTTGAACGATGATGGCCTCTTGGGGGCGTCCCATGGGAGGCCCCGCGGCCACTCGGAACGGCTTTCGGGCGGCATCGGAGGCATGCTGGAAGCTAGATTGGACCACGATAAGATGCACTGCGCGATGTTGGAGGCCATCCCCGGGCCCTCGTAAAGCCGTCTTCGGACCATCTTGGACCCTCCAACGACCCGCGGAACGCTCCCTCCAGACTCGGGGAGACAGGGTAGCAGGAGAGTTAAAACCTTCCCCCCAAGAGAAGGAAACGGTTGGAAGCACGACGAACTCGCTCAACCACCTGGGCCCCGAAAGGCTTGTGCGACGGCGTCCTATGTTTCTCGTCGTTTGCCTCCTTCCTCCTCTCACCCTGCTTTTGTTTTCGGAACCACGATGCCGCCAAACTCGCCCCCTGGCGTCGGGGAGAAAAGTTGCCGCGCGCGCGTGGCATCGGACGCATGAGGCCGCCTCGCGCGCCCTCGTCTCTGCTTTTCCTTTCTTGTTTTGTTCCGCCCGCGTTGTCCTCCCCGTCTTGAGCATCGTTCATCCGACCCCCATCCCCAGCGGCAAGGCCTGGGCCCCGCTGGCCGATTTACCCCCATCCATCCCCAGCTGGGGTGGTGATTTGGTTGGGGGTCTCGAAGGGGATGAGGATGGGGATGGGGATCGGTTGAACGATGCTGACGTCTATCTCCTGGGGTCGGACAGCCGGGGCGCGCCGACGAGTCGGCGGAATCTGCCCAGGCCCCATGCCGCGCCAGCGGCCTGCCGGTGGGCCCTGGGCGGGCGGGGCCTGGCGGGCTGCGTTCGGGGGCCAGCTTGCTCCCCGGGCTCGGGAACGCCCCCGCGAGTCGGCGCCGGGGCCGCTGCGGCGCGAAGACCTGGCCGTTGCGCTGTTGGAAAACCGCGCGAAGACCTGCGTCGAAAATTACGTGAAGCTTGTGGGCATCAACGGCTGGAAGAGAGGAGTCTTCGTTGTTCAATGCACTTTAAAAAATCTGGCCCCTGTTCGAGCGCGGCGGGCCCTGCATTTCTGTCAGAGAAAATCCCCCCATGTTGCAACCCGCTGCGGGCGTCGTTTTTGTCCACCCACGGCGGGTGGAATTTGTCAGCTCACACTGGGCTCATATTACCAGCTGACTGCGGGGGCCTCTAAGGCCCGATCCTCGAGAGCTCAGAGAGGCAGACAGCACGCGAATAGGACGCCTGCACCGGGTCATCGGGACAGGCACTGGACGTTCGCCAGGCGCGCGCGGAGTGCCTTGACGGGAGGCCGGGTCTGGGCAAATGCGCCGACCTGTCGGCCCACTCTGGCTTCCCAGCACCAGGATTTAAAAGGGGGGGCGACCGGGGTGGAAAATCAGAAACGAACGAGCGTGGACGAAGGCTTGCGGCATGGCACCCTGCCTCCGACGCCGCAGGCGCAGGCAGCAACTCCCGCGCCCCAACGCCAAGAGCGTTCTGGTATGAGCGCCTGACTAGGCTGGACTATGAACCCGGGAAGGAGCGCCAAGACTGAGGAGAAGGAATGAGAAAAGGTCATCACATGAATCACCAGCAACCCAGACTTTCGATATTGGAAAATCCTGAAACCTCCTGAAATTTGTTCAGACACTTATCAGGCGCCCATCTCTCAAAGTTCTCAAGAGCCAATCGACGCCCTTGACAAAACTCTCAGAGGGTCCCCAGAAACTTGCGACGACCTTTCCTCAAGTCTCCTCGGAACCTCCCAAAGCCTTTCGCAAACCCCTCAGAAGGCTGTATCAGAGAGGCCAGACCAGGCCACAAAAAAGCTTAGAGAAGTTCCAATCGGAGGCTGCAAGGGTGGCCTGTCTTGGTTGTAGAATGCAAGCTAGCATCGTTTTAACATGCATTTTATGCATTGGGATATAACGTCTTCTGCTCCTGAATTACCTCTCCCGAGTGGAAATTACCCCTTCCGTATTTACCTCCCTGAGACAACATCACCGTTCTGTGTTCTCAAGGAAATGCTCTTGCTGTGTTTACCCCATTCCCCCCGCCCCCCCCCCCCCCACAGACGCACACACGCACACACACACACACACACACACACACACCAACACACACCAACACACACGTACACGCACGTGCATGCACGCACGCACGCACGCACGCACGAACGCACGCACGCACGCACGCACTGCGCGAGAACTTCCTCCGCCCTCTCTACCTCTCCCCAGCCCATCCCCAGGCATCCTCCGGAGCGCGTGGCGGCAGACTCGCGCGGCAGCGCAACCTGATAAGACATGTGGAAATTCAATCGGAAAATTAAGCCGATGCACGACGTCAGAAGGTTTTCTTCACGAGGGAAGAAGGGGTAAGTAACCTCTGCAACGGACGCATCTTCAAACCACTTCTCGTCGAAGACCATATCTTCAGGCAGCACCGTGTCATCATCCACGTGCAAGATGTACTCAACGTGCTGAGGCAACTGCAGCATGCCGTTGTAGAGAGCCAAAGTCTTGAGGCCCCTCTGAATGAAAAGGTACGTGATGTCCGGGTCAACCGCCTTCACGACTGCTCTGGTCTCGTCGGGGGGGTGGACGGAGTTTGCATCCGCCACCGTGCCTACTGGCATGTTGAGGCGTGGTTAAAAAAACAGTGCTGTCTGGCAGGGCAATCTTCAAACGGCCCCTCCTCCTCTTTGATAACACCACCCAACTGCATGCTTCGTCTCCCCCGCCCCCGCCCCTCCCCGGGCTCTCTTAGCGGCGCGATGCCTCCCTGGGGCGTTCCAAGGCTAAGGCTTCCAACGGAGGCCACCGAGGATGCCGAGATGGCACCACATTGCCTCAAGAGGCACACAACAGTCCCCACTGAGGCCTTAAAAGGCGCAGAAGCAGGTTTCAAGAAGCTTCCAAGACAGAACGAGAAGACCGAGAGGTCATCCAAGATTGACAGAATCGTTAGAAAATCTGTCGACGGTTGGAGTCAGACTTTTGTCCGGGTTCCCAGACCTCTCGGCTGCATATCCGTCACCGTGTCTGCACGGAGTGGGCGCGTCAGAGTGCTATTCTGTTGTCTGGTGATGTGTCTTAATGTTTTGGGAGGCCGAACCTCCCCCGCATGGCAGCGCGCACCCGTAAAAAAAAGCCTCCCCCCGAGATGCCTCTCTGGCGTTGTTATCTGCCTCCAGATGGCCAGGATGGCCTCCAAGACGGCTTCCAGGATAACCAAGATGACACCAAGACGACCGACGATGGCCCAAGACCGCCCAAGAGGCTCCCAACACGGCCTCAGGGCAGCCCCAGAGGCCTCCAAGACGGCCCAGGAGGGCTCCATGAAGCCCTCAGGCAAACACAACTGATTTGCCTTAGGTGGTTGACGGTGATTGCGGTTCTCGCCGGTTCTGGTTTGCGACAGCCCAAGATGGCCCAAGATGCCTCCGATATACCTCCAAGACAGCCCAAGAGGCCCCCAAGAAGGCACCAAGTCGGTCCAAGAGGCCCCCAAGAAGCCCCCAAGAGGCCCGCAAGCGGCCTCCAAGAGGCCCCATAGAGGCCCTAAGAGGCACACAAGACGCTCCGAGAGGCTCTGAAGACCGCCACGAGGCCCCCACGGCGCCTCAAGAGGTCTCCAAGAGTGTCCCAAAGCGCCCCAAGAGGCCCCCAAGAACCGCCAGAAGGCCACCGCGACGCCACAAGAGGCCTCAAACAAGAAAAAACCTAGAGACATTCCGACAGAGTCCGAGAAGCATCCAAGAAGAGCCTGGCCCACGGAAGCTCTCCGAGCTCTCCTCATGATGCCACGGTCCCCCGAGAAGGGCAGCTCCCCTGGGCATCTCTCCTGGAGGGGATGGTGGGGATAAGCGAAGCGTTAAGAATTGAAAATCCTTCGTGCTACGCTGTTGCACAGGCACGGTGGCGGGGTTTGCCGCAGACAGCTGGATCTGCCGCCCCCCCTTGAGGGGCCATCGGGCTCCGCGGCCAAGTCGTGCTGCTCCCTGCTGCAGTTCCCGTTTCCGGTTTCCGATGGTCACAACTCTGTGTCCTGCTCCCTGCTGTGAACTGATGAGGTCCGCGCGCGGGAGGGGAGCCGAAAAAAGCCCTGGTCACCTTCACCTGGGGGGTTCTCAGAATGGCTTGGGGCTCCTGGGGCAGTGATATACGTTTACATATGTGTATAATTTTGTATACACAAACATGTGTATACATATATACACATACATGAATACATCAAAAAGATTCGCGCCCCCGAAGCCATAACCCTTCGTATATGAATCCGTGTTCGCGCCCCCGAAGCAACAATGCCTCGTAAATTACGCAATAGGCGCGTCGCCGAGGCTATAAACCCTCGAAAATTACGTTGTGTTCCCGCTCCCGAGACCTTCGCTTCTCACAACGTAGCTCTTGCAGACCCCATTCTCCGAGAGAGGGGGCTGGCGGCAGGGAGCGAAGCCCTTACCGATAATTCAATCAGGTCTGAAGGGGGCAGAGGAGGGCCAAAAGCCCAATGACGATCCCAAGAAACCTCCCAGAGGGACCAGGACCCAGATGGCCCCACGACGGACCAAGAGAGATCCAGGACAGCCAAAGGGGCCTCAAGAGGGCTCAAGAAGGCCCCCGAAGCAGTCTCACCACCCAAGACGGCCCAAGACGACACCCAGACGCCCCAAGAGGGCCCATAGACAGGCGATAAGGCTCCAAGAGGGCCCCAAGACGTCCCCGAAGGAGCCCAAGACAGGCCCCATGAGAGGCCATCAAGGAATAGAGAAGCGAATTGCTACATGTTTCGGCCTTCTGGGCGGCGCTCGAAGCGCCGCTACAAGGAGTGCTGCGCTGGCACGTGACTGGCCGCAGGCAGATGGATTGTCTGCCACGACGATATTCTGGGGAGGCAAATAGCGCATGATGGACCGACAAGTGTTGGCGATCTCAGCTTCAGACTGGTGGCAAGGAATAATGGCGCCAATGCGGCCAAGAAAACTTGGGTCATTGACCCACTTAGTGGGCTTCTCCGGCAGAGGTACGCATGCCAAGAAGACCAATCTCTTCAAGAAAACGAAAACCCATACAACAACGGCGACCCCGAATCCATAGCCGTGCTCCCACCACCCAGTACCTGAAGCTGCGCGACACATCTTCTGCATTAGTTTCTCACTGTGGCTGCTGCACCGGTGCTCCGAGCTGTTCTGCCCGAACAAGGTGGAGACAATGATCCTATCATCGTGGCACACGACGAGGCTCATGTCCCATCCCGCCGCTTCGGCCGCAACACAGCACGAGTGGCTGAAGCAGGAGAAAGGGTGTGCAAATGGCTGGAGGTGGGAAGTGGCCATCAACACCATGGCTACAAAGCAAAACCAAGCGATCGCCCGAGGCACGGGGCTCACAGACTGGTCGAAGAGATAGTAGCTCCTGAACACTCGCTGCAGGCAGTTGACCGGCTCACCCTGGTAAAGAAGACTGGATGCTGCAGAACATCCCTCTGAGCTCGAATCTGAATCACTGTCGCTGTCGGCCGGAACCCCCAGGCAAAAGTTGGCGACCATGTGCACCTTGATTGCTGCCCATGTCGAGAACACCAGCAACACGGCAGCACCAGAGAACGGGGCAGGACTGCACTGAAAGACAACCCAGGCACCGAACACGGCAGACGCTCCGAGCACGGACCACTGGCGTCCGGGCAGTGCACTGTTGACCTGCTTTGCCGTTGCGGACTGCGACTGCAGCAACGACATGCGGACAATCTTCTCTCCATTGGACGTCATCGCATCGTGGCTGCGCTGAGCCTGACTCTGCTGCTCTTGGACTGGCCCTGCAAGTTGAGCTCGTGTGACCGTCCACCGCTTGATCCAAAACTGGCATGGAACATGTTATTTGTGGGGATGCCCCCGGGGGCATGTGGGGGCCCTGATTCGACCCTCCTGCAGTCATCTCAGGGCATATTGAATCCTTGGGGCTGAAAATCTTAGTTGGCCTCTTCCTCGGAACATAAGGTTATGGGAGACATCTTCTAGCACTCTTAGGAGCTCGTTTGGGATATTCCTGGATCCTCTTGGTGTCCTTCTGTGCCCCTCTCGGGGCCCTGTTGGGCCGTCGTCGGGCAGTCTTGAGACATCAGACGTTCATCGGAAGCTGAAAGGGCGAAAAGGCAAAAGTTGAAAGAAGCCATTTCAGCAGTACCTCATGTTGAACTCTCGGGGGCATCCATGAAAAACACTGTGCCTCGAAGCCACCTCCGAGCCGTCTTTGGACAGTCAGACCGTATGAAAAGGACGCCCGATAAGGATGCAAGGGCCTTAGAAGGCCATGTCGACACTTTGCGAGCGGAGCGCGGCCAGCGAACGCGGCCAAGGATGGGCCGAGGGGAAGGATGCGAGGGTAACAATGGAAAGACGCTCATCCTTACTATGCGGGTCGACTGTATGGCAGCTGTGCTGAAGACTACCTTGGGTTTGCGTGCTCTCGAACGCTACCTTGAAGGCCCGTCTCGCCTTGGCCCACCTCGTCGAGCCTCACCCGGTTCCAAGACACGACCGCGTGCACCTTGGCCTCACGAATTCTGGCGCTGGAGGGGGAGGGGGCGCCAGACTTGGAAGAAGTCCCCCCCTGATGAACCAATACACGTCCAACATGGCCCTGAGTAGCCAGATGCTGCCTCCAAGATGGCCAAGACGGCCTCATCTGGACCAAGATCATCTCCAGCATGCCCCGTGAACTCTAAGGTCGCCCTTAAACAACTCAAGTTGGCTAATTACGCAGCCGTCCAAGGATACCCCTCAGACCAACTAAACAGGAAAGCGAAATGTCCTTGCTGCCTTCCGCTGATTCGCTTCCGATAGGGCTTAATTGGAGGGTGGCCTTGATGGGGGGCCTTCAATGGAGACCTTTCTTCTTGAGTCGATGGACCCTGGATCGGCCCTGGGGGGCCACGAACATCTCCGGGGCGGCCCCAACAGAGCCCCAAAATGGCCACAGAGGCCCCAAAAAACGCCCAAATAGAGCCCCAGCATGCCCTCGGCAAACATTCAAGAATGTCCACGTTGGCCACCTCCCGCAACACTTTTACGGTCAACCCCTGGATGTCTACTCCCGAGCTCCTTGTCGCCGTCTTCCTCGTCCATCCTCCGTGTCGTCGTCGTCGTCCTCCTCCTCCTCCTCCTCCCTCCTCCACCAGTCTCTCCTGCTCCTCCTGCTCCTCCTGCTCCTCCTTCTCCTCCTCCTCCTCATCCTCCTCCTCAAACTCTGCCTCCTCCTCCTCAAACTCCTCCTCCACTACTGCTCCTCCTCCTCCTCCTCCTCCTCCTCCTCCTCCTCCTCCTCCTCCTCCTCCTCCTCCTCCTCCTCCTCACCCTCCTCACCCATTCCCACCGCTTTCTCTCCCCGCGATGTCACCATTTGCTCGGTCCGCCGCCACGCGAAGCACCGAAGTCAACCGCACAGGTCTTATCGGAGCTGCCCACTCCTCCCCGTCCTCCCCATCCTCACTCTCGTCCTCCTCCTTTGGCATGATGCAGGACTGTCAGGGCGCACCAGTCACGTTGGTTCGCGGCGTTGAAGTCTCAGGAATAGGGTTCCGACACGATTCGGGATCGTCAGGACGCATCAGTGAAGTCTGCTCGCGGCGATGCAGTCCCAAGGACGGTGTCTTGGCACGGTTCAGGGTCTTCAAACGGCTGCCTTCCAATGGTGCGCTTCCCGCAGTGAGAGTAAATGCTTGCAGGGACCTAGTGAGAAGGAACTTGGAGGGACGGTTTACTGCAACAGCGTTGATGAGTCTTGGGCTTGCACTGGTCTCCCTCCTCCTCGTCCTCCTCCTCCTCCTCCTCCTCTTCCTCGAGCTCCTCCTCCTCATTCTCATCCTCCTCCACCTCCTCTTCCTCCATCCTCACCTGCAGCCCCACCGCCCAGACCCCAGGCCCTCGCCATGAACGCATACTCCGAGTTTCTTAATCAGCGTCGGGGGTGCGTCACCCCCGCCGACAGCCCCACATCGACCCCCGTCGCGG
>CAUYUJ010019760.1:683644-707378 GCA_963575745.1 Prorocentrum cordatum
TTTCATATGTTCTGGGTTTATGTCTTCCCCCCCACTTCCCACATTTTCCCATATTTTCCTGAGAGTCGACGATTCATTGTGTCTGTGTGTTTCTTTCCCTCCTGAATTGAAGGGCTCTCACCTGGCAAGAAGCACTTCCTTGCCCGAGACCTCGGCCGGCTCTGCTGACGTGGCCGTCCTCATATCTGGGGCCGACGGTGGGGCAACTTCCCGCGCAGGCTGCACAGCTCGTTCGCTTTCGTACTACTCAGACTCGACTGCACTACGCGTGGCCCCCGGCGGTGGCGTCTGCCCGAGGCGGGAGAGATGCGGCACAGATGAAGATCTCGAGGCAACATCGACCGCTCGCGCGTCGACGCACCGGCGGACGACATACGCGCCGCGCCCCGGCGGGAACCGGCAAGTCCCGCCGCCGTGGCGGCCCATCGTCTTGCGTGGCGGCTGTTCGGGGGGCGCACGAGGAGGCCGTGAAGTGTGACACCTCATGACCCGAGGTTTGGGGCAGCCATGGCACGTGACACACTCTTGCGCGTCGTGTCCGGGTTCCCTTCTCGTCGTCGTCGTCTTCCTCCCCGCTCTTTCATCCGTTCCTGGGCCCCTATGGCGCAGTCTTGTTGGGCCGTCTTGGGGCCATCTTGGAGTCTTGGAGACCTCCAGGACCGTCTGGAATTGCAGGGAGCTGGAAACGGTGAAAACGGTCACATGACTTTGTATGTATGTATCTATGTATGTATGTGTATATATATATATATACATATATAAATATATATCGACAAGAAATGTACGGTTATGGATTATTCTGGCCCGATAGGGGTCATCTTGTGCCCCCCTTGAGCCACCTTTTGGCATGTTTGGCCGTCTTGGAGGCATCTTGGGCCGTCATAGTGATCTTCGTCGCGTGCTTCGGTTGTCTTGGCCACAGTACGCACATGTGTTACCCCTCGATGCTCCATGAAATCTTTGGCCACCCTCCGTCAGCCTCTGTCCTTCGGGCATATGTCATTCAAGTCTAGACGAATACACGTCGGTCGAAAGAAGTAGGTAGAAACATGAAGTAGGAAGGCGGATCTAGTAGATTGGGTCCAGGTCCTCCCAGAGAATATCAAAACACAGCAACAGCATGCCGATTCTTGAAGTAGGAAGGCGCTTGAAGTAGACTGGGATCTGGGAATCCAGAAATACTTACTTCCAACGACCGATGCATACCCTAACAGCAAGCGAAAGACAATGGGCGGATACACGATTCGATCGTACGCATGCCGTGTTTCCTGGAGGGCCACTCGCCATGCGGCATGCTCCTGCCTCCGCTCCTGCCTGCCTCCTGCTCCTCATCCTCCGTATCCCCCTCCTCATCTTAAGTCGGGCCTGTCACCGAATAGGGGGATTTGGGTCGAAAGATGAACAATGCCCCAAACATACCCCAAAAAATCGTTCCCAGACTAGATGTTTACTATTTTGGGGTATTCCCCCTGTAGAGGGACAGGCCCGACTGAATCCTCCTCCTCCTCCTCGTCCGCAGGAAGGGACGGGGACATAAGGAGCCCTTTTCTGCAGCAGAGCCGCAGAGAGGCACCCGTGCTGACCCCGAGCTGTTCGCCCGCGCCCTCTCGCGGCCTCTTCTGCAAGAGAGCAGCAGGCCGCCCCAGCCCCCCCGCGTGCGCGACGCCATCCGCCGCCGTCGGGCCCCGCGCGGCCCCCGTGCGGCCCCCGCGGGCGCGCCCGCGGCCGTCCCCCCCCCCGTCCAGTGCCGCGCGGCCTCCTGATAAACAGTTGCCTTCGGTCGGGCCTGTCCCCCTACCAGGGGGATGTTGGGCGAAGCAGAAAAAATACCCCAAGAGTGCCCCGAACATGCTCGAAAAGAAACCAAAAATCGTCCCCAGACTTTTTTTCACTCTTTTGAATATTCCCCCTGTCGAGGGACAGGCCCGACTTAAATCCAGTGCCGCGCGGCCTCCTGATACACACTTGCCCCCACGACAGCGAACGACGGCGATGGCCACGATGACAACGGCCACGGCAACACAGCGGCGCGGCGTCGGCTGCATCGGCGGTGGCAGTCGAAGACATCCGATGTCGCGACGTGTTCGATACGTTGCTCCCCAGACCCCTCGACCCCACCTTCCGAGCACATAATCTTCGTCCCCGGCCGTCTCTTGACGCACCCCCGCCGACCCCAAAAAGTGAGCCACCGGCGCTGCGACCAGAGATGGCCAGAAGCTGGCCGACTTCTTCGACCCGCCAGATAGCGGGCCCCATGAGACTCCCAAACAAATGCGTCTCTTGGGGGGGCGATCGCCACTTCCGCCGCCTGCCGCCGGCCTTCCGCTGGCTTCGGCCGCCCTCCGCCGAAGAACAGAAAGCAGCGCCAAAGGCTGCGGCGTCTCGGAAGAAGGCGGCGTGAGACGGAAGGTCTGAACGGCCACAGCAGGTCCTGCTGAGGCGACGATCGCGAGTGGCTCCTTCCAATCGCACGGGCTCCGGGAGCCTCTCCTGGCATTCTTCCTTAAGATCTGACGCTGCGATCATAAAACTGCAACATCACAAAAAAACCTCCGAGCCTTGGACCCTATCTTTCTGCCCCATGTTTCAAAACGGATCGCTCTGTGCTGGCCCCAAGGGCCCGAAACCTGGCGAAAACGCCCAGTGTGAGCAAAATTGCAGCGCGCGGATCTCAGGGTCTGCGCGTCGGCGGCGGTGACACACCTGGTGGCGTCTAAGGGTAATAAGAGAACGTTCTAAGAACAAAATCATGTTGATACAACGTGGAGTAAACGAATTTCAAAAAACGGTCTCGGCCAGAACTGCTCAAAACAACACGTCGTTCAAACCACAAAAGGTTCTTAGAACACAATTGCAAGAAACCATTGAAGCATGTGTTCGTGGGCCTACAGGCAAGACGGGACGCCCCGCCACTTGGGCGATGCATAGTGGGGTGCAATCCCAGACATCCGATGCCTTGACTTTTTTCCATACGGGCTCCCTGGAAGTTCCAACCCTTTCCCCGGGACCGGCTTTTCGTCCTGAGTCGTTTTCTGACGGTCCCGGGGCCCGGCGAGGGCCCCTAGAGGCCAAAAAACTTAGCAGAACCGCTGTCTTGATTCTTTCATTACGTTGGATCTCTGGGATTCACGGGGGGGGGAGAAAAAGAGAGAGAGAGAGAGAGAGACACACGTGCACCTGTTGGGCCCCAGGGCGCCCCTTTCGGACACACAAAAGGCGTGCCTGGCCTCTCCCCTCACTTCCCCCCCCCCAAGATACGCCACGCCCGCCACCACGACCACCTCGTGCAAACCACAGTGAAGGGGCCCCAGGACACACAATTGAATACACACAAATAAAAAGATTCCCCATATTTCCCCATATTTTCTGGGTTTCTGTCTTCCCCCCCACTTCCCATATTTTCCCATATTTTCTGGGGAATCGACGATTCATTGTGTCTGTGTGTTTCTTTTCCTCCTTCCTCCTGACACAAAGAAGTTCTTAGAACATTCTTCGGTGGGCCTACAGTCAATACGGGACGCCTCGCCACTCTCTTGTCGGTTACACAAGAGTGACCCCAGGCAAGAAAGACCTTTGGTGCGCGGTTTCTGGGGGCCGCCGGGGGGCCAAATCCAGGCGCGCAAACCGCTGCTGGGCCCGCACCAAAAGGTCACTCCGGCGAAGGGCCACTCCTACGTGTACTCTTTAGACAAACGCGCTCCGCTACACGCAAAGTTACTCCTCGCAAATGGCCTGGACCCACTACACCGAGGCAAACATGTATTTTTCTGACGTTTGCGAAGAGGCACTTTGCGAGTAGTGGAACGCGCTCAATGACTCTTGACCATCGGGCGCCTCTGGCGCCGGCGGCGGGGACACCAGGCCGGCGCGCGCTGGGCCAAGCGCCGGTGGCGGCGCACCAGCACGGCCCGGCGCCCGCGGTGCCGGGGGGGGGCCCGGCTGCGCCAATCCGGGGGCCGGCGGGCGGGCGCCGGGCCGCGCCGCGCTCCTCGCGGTGACATGTGGCGCCGCCGCCGCCTTGCCGTCGGCGCCCTGCCGCCGGTGTCAACAGCCGCGCCCGCGTCGCCATCACGGCCGTCGCCGCTGCTGCCGCCGCCGCCGCCGTCGCCGTCGCCGTCGGCGCCGTCGCTGCCGCTGTCGCCGACGGGCCGGCTGCCACCCTGGCTCGGCGGTGCCACCCCCCAGGGGGCTCGCCGCGCCCCGCGCGGCCAACCCTATGAAGCCTTGTGCTCATTCTTTCTTGATCCAGCCCTGGCCCTGGCAACAAAAAACACCCGGACACATACAGCCAACGCATTCGGGAAGGATGCGCGGTAAGGATGCAGCAGCCTTGGAACGCCATGTTCACGTTTTTCGAATGGGAATGGGCCGAAGGGGCAAGGATGCAGGGGTAGCATTGGGAAGTTGCTCGTCCTTCCTATGCGGCTTGACTGCACGCACACACACACACACACTCTTTCTCACATGTTTTAGAGTCGGCGGCGCAAAGGAACTTCATGCGCGGTCGGCAGATGGAAGTGCCAATTGCGGACGAAGTTAGCCGAACGTGCCGTGATGAAAGGGCCAGCCACGGCCGTGCAGACAGGTGCAAGTGGTGAAAAGGTGAGGCACTGCAAAGTCAAATTGCAGCGGCCAAGCATCCCGGTGAGCGCAGTTCGACGCCAGGAGTTGAGGCGCAAGCAGCAGTGTGGTGCTAAGTAGACCACGCGCGCGCACACACACACACACACACACCCGCGCGCGCGCACACACTTTTCCTCCGGTGGCCGAGTGGCACCGCTGCAGCTCGTGACAGCACGGGGCGCAGCTGTTTTTGAGCTCCGCCAGGCGCTGCAGGTGGGTGGCCGCGCCGGGCCAGCGAGCTCGCCGAGCACGCACCCAACGGAGTCGGCCCCCCAAGGCAGCGGCGAGCAGCGCTCGCGCATGCTCCGAGGGGCCACGCGCCGCCAGGCGGAGCTGGGCCGGGGCCCCCCAGCCCCAGCAGCAGCGCCGGCAGGGCCTCCCGCGGGCGGAGATCCACCAGGAGGCGCAGCGCCATCCGGAGGGGCAACGCAGTGGCGCAGTGGGCAGTGGCAGGCCCACGAGGACAGACCGTCCCGACCTTCCTATAGTCATACCACGAAATGTTCTTAGAACCCAAAAATGTTCTAAGAACAGAAACAATATGCTTAGAACATAAGCCCGATGTGATAAAACAAGACAGGCTCCGCCAGAAATGTCCTAGGAACATTTCGTGGAAACCACAGAGGGTTCTTAAAACATTGTTTGGTAGGGCTATAGGCGTATAGGCGAGCCAGGACGCTTCGCCGCTGCTTGATTCCTGCGGACACGCGCGCTCCCCGAGGCCGGCGCTCCCCGAGGCCGGCCCTCGGGCAGCGAGACCTGCGCGGTCGTGCGCGTGCCTGGCTCGGGCGGCCAGCAGTGCGCAGAGGGGGGCGGGGGGGAGGGGGAGGAGGAGGAGGAGGGGGAGGGGGAGGAGGAGGGGGAGGGGGAAGAGGGGGAGGAGGGGGAGGAGGAGGAGGAGGAGGAGGGGGAGGAGGGGGAGAAGGAGGGAGAGGGGGGAAGGCTTCTCGAAAGGAGGCTCTTCAGAAGCGGCGCAAGCCCCGCATCTACGGACAAGGGCCGCACCTCACAGGAAGCAGGGATGCTTCTTCTATGAGCACGTGCACCCCCCTCCGCGTACGGTTTTTGACTCAAACTTCCCAGGAAACGGGTTGTCGCTTGGGCTTTGTTTCAAAATGTTGCTCCCGCTGCAACGCTGGCCTCATTTCGGGCTTCCGCACGTTCCGAATCGTGCTCCCGCTGCAGCGCTGGCTTCACTTCCGCGCTTCCGCTAATCGTGCTCCCGCTGCAGCGCTGGCGTCATTATTTATCATTTTCAGTTCCATGTCACGGCATGGTTTTCGATCCTTCCAAATAGGCTCCAAAATTGCCTGCCAAGTGATTACACATCCGGCGTCGATTCATTGATGTTTGGGGCCGCAGAACGCCCCCTCACTTCGGAGCGTCACCACGCCATGCTGCCATGCTACGAGTTGATATTCAACACCATGCTATGACATGTAATGCTATGCCATAATGCGACATCCGATTGTGCGAATAGAGAAGAGATCTACGCATGGTACGGGATGGGAGGGAGGGGTAGAACGTTACGTAAACGCGAGCGCACCTAGCTTGAGCCTTACCCCCTCTCCCTAGCCCCCATCCAAGCATGGCCGACATAAGCGGTGTGCACCGAGCCAAGAGCTGGTCGGTATCAACCGACGCGGCATGCACAGCGCGACCGAGGGCGGAGCCGTTTGCCCCTGCTCCTCAGCCTTTCTGCTTCCCCGATGCAGTTGTCATATTATTTCCGGTAGCGGTCGTTACCTGGGGGGAGGGGTGGGGTGGGGGGCCCTCGGTAACGGTAACGCTTGGGCGGGGGTGGAGGACGTCGGGGCGGGGGTGCGCTGACACCGCCGCAGTATGAGCGCGAGCACTAGCATGTGGGGAGGGTGGGGCCCAGCCCCCCCCACGCACGACCGCGACCTGGGAACGGGTGGGAAGGGTGCCCGGGTAACGACCGTTGCGCGCCGGAGGACAAAAATAATAATCCCCCCCTTTCCGTCCATTAGGGGCCACAGGCGAACCCTACCCCTAACCCCCACGATTTCTGAGGGGCAGGGTGGGGTTCACTTCGCTCGGGAGCTCCCGGTCGAAGTGAACCCCACCCTCCCCCTCAGAAATAGTGGGGGGTAGAGGTAGGGTTCGCCTGTGGCCCCCTATCCATCCCGTTCAGTCCCCGAGGAGGAGGAGGAGGAGGAGGAGGAGGAGGAGGAGGAGGAGGAGGAGGAGGAGGAGGAGGTAGAGGACGAGGAGGAGGAGGAGGAGGAGGAGGAGGAGGGGGAGGGGGAGGAGGAGGAGGAGGAGGAAGAAGGGAGAAGGGAGGAGCAGGAGGAGGAGGAGCATCAGCTCGCTTCGCAGCGGGAGCACCCTGTCCTCGGCGGCATGGAAGCGCCGACCTCGGTGGAGCCGCGCGGCTCGCTCGCCGCATGGGCGGAAGGGTCGCTGCCGCCGCTGTAGCTGAGGAGACGGTTGAAAACGGGAAGCGTGTGCGTATACACGCAGACAGAGGACGAGGACGAGGTCGGTGAGGGGCAGGAGCAAGAGCAAGGCGAGAACACGGGACACATACGCTTTTCCCAAGAGGCTCAACGTCGCGAGTCTTGGTTCACCACTCGGACCTCAGTTCTATCGGCACCGTCTCTGCAGCCAGTTTCTCACCGCAAGCACTTCCTGAATCCTCAGAGCCCCAGCACTGTCCCCAGGCGCCGAGATGCCCCAAACAAATACGTGTGCCAGCGCGCGGACACCGACCAATGACGCCATACAACACACGCTGCGGAATGATGTATAGGGTGGAATGGCATACACATGTACAAGCATACATGCGCAAAGATTCCTAAAGCAGTGCTTGCGCTTAGGGGCTCTTACTTGCGCTTCCCAAGGGCTTGGATGGGTCCACCGAGGCTTGGCCACGCTGCCGCCCGTGGGCCCGCCGAGGTTTCGCCGCGCTGCCGCCCGTGGGCTCCCGTGGACGCCTCGTGGGCGGCCCGTGGGCTAGGTGGGTCCGCCCAGGTCTCGCCACGTTGCCGCCCGTGCCGCCTCGTGGGCGCTCGCGGGCACCCCGTTCGCTCGGAGGGTCCGCTGAGGTCGTGCCACGCTGCCGCCTCAAGGGCGCTCGTTGGCGCCCCCATGCGCTGAGCTTACACCACATAGCTTGCACGACATAGCCTACACACCATAGATTACACCGCATACATGTATATATATGTATGTATAACTATATATATATATATATATATATATTTATATATATATATATTACACGACATAGCGTACACCGCACAGCTTACACTGCATAGCGCTCATTTTCAGCTCACTTCAAAATTACTACTATATGACATAATCCCCATCACACAAATGTAGAGCAGCGTATTGCTTGCACCTCCATAGCTCATACCAAATATCCCACACAACCTAGCTTACAGCGGAATCACTTGCCCCGAATTTCGTTATCCCCCACAGTGCAGTGCCTCAGCGGCTGGGGCCCACGCTGGACATAGACATGTACATAAACATCAGCATAGACCTACACATTGACACGTATGCTTATGTGTGCATCAGAGAGAAACCAAGCGATATTCCTCCTGGCGGGTTTGTGGGGCCCCTGGGGCCCTGGGCCGCTGGAGAGCGCCAAAATGGTTCCAGAGGCTCCCAAGTGGGTCCCAAGACGGTCCAAGAGGGTCCCGAATCGACCTACGACGGGGCCAGGACGGCCCAAGAACCTCTCAGAATGGCCCAGCGACGGCCCAAGCCTGTCCAAGATGCTCTCAAGACTTTTCTTAGGTGTTCAACGGGCAGGCCGCCTGAGGCACCGAAACACTGGAAGGAGGTCTCTGGAGGTCTCTGGAGGTCCCCTGCGAGCCTCCGAAAGTCCACCTCCAGCGGAGGTGCATGAGGAGGGGCCCAGACATCCGGCGGATCGCTTGTTCGGGGCATGGGCCATGACCTCTCAACCCCGGATCGTTTTTGTTGTGCCCCGGATCGGTCAAGAACGGCCCCAGGATCCGAGAAAGGAGAACAGAAAACTGCGAACGACTCTCATCTGACTGTTTCAAGGCGTCAGGAGTTCGGGCCCTCCTCCCTCAAACCAGAACCCCAGACCTGCTCTGGAGCGCGGACTCGAGGCGTCTAGAGGCCCAAAAGCACCGAAACGCCTGTCAAACCTCGATCCCGAAAATCCTCGAAGCTCCGACCACGACGACGACGGCGACGGCGACGACGGCGACGGCAACCACGACCACGACCACGACCACGACCACGACGACGACGACGACGACGACGACGACGACGACGACGACGACGACGACGACGGCGGCGGTCGCGACAACGACGACGGCGGCAGATGGAGTGGAACTCGCCTCTCGATGCGCCCGCCAGATCCCCGCCCTCGGAAACGGGCGCGCGGAGGGGGCGGGGCCGTCGCGAAAGGCCCTCGCTGCGCCCACGGCAGCAGCGACGAACGCCCAGTCGCCGCGGACCGACGACCCGGCCGCGCGCTGACCACGACGACGACCGCCTGCCGGCACGCTCGCGTCGCGACGACACCGGCATCGGCTTCTGACGCCGCGTGGATCGCCCAAGCTTGAACGACTGGCGGCATTTCGATCGCCAGATCGCTCCATGCTGGCCGATGCCGGGCCACTGGCGGCGTTCGGCCCTGCGCGCCAACGGCGGGGTCGTTGTCGGGCGGGCGCTGCGCGAGTCTACCGCAAGACGGCGCCGACGGCGGCTGCGGCGGCGACGATCCCCGGGCGGCCCCGAGGGCGAGGCGCCCTGGAGCTGAGGGGCCTGCCGAGGTGGGTTCCAGTGCTGGCGGCGAGGACACTGGCTCGGGGCGCGCCTTCGAGGGCGGACGGGGGCTCCGTCCCTTTCCTGCTACTGCTGCTGCTGCTGCTGCTGCGAGTGTTTCTCCTGCTCCTCTAGCTCGTCCTCCACCTTTACCTCCTCCTCCTCGTCCTCCTCCTCCTCCTCCTCCTCCTCGTCCTCCTCGTCCTCCTCGTCTCCTCCTCCCCCTCCTCCTCCTCCTTCCCCTCCTCCTCCTACATCTCGTCCTCCTCGTCCTCCTTGTCCTCCTCCTCCCCCTCCTCCTCCTCCTCCATCTCGTCCTCCTTGTCCTCCTCCTCCTTCATCTCCTCATGCCCCTCCCCCTCCTCCACCTCCTCCTCCTTCTCGTCCTCCTCGTCCTCCTCGTCCTCCTCCTCTTCCTCCTCCTCCTCATCTTCCTCCTTGTGTTTCTCCTCCTGTTTCTCCTCCTCCTCCTATTCCTCCTCTTCCTCTTCCCTTTCCTCATCCTCTTGATCCACCATTCAAACTTCCTCCCCCGACCCTGCTCCTCATCCTCCTTCTCCGCCACCATCACCGCCACAAGCGTCATCGCCTCATCATCATCATCATCATCATCATCATCATCATCATCATCATCATCATCATCATCATCATCATCATCCTCATCATCATCATCATCATCATCATCATCATCATCATCGTCGTCATCGTCGTCATCGTCGTCATCGTCGTCGTCATCATCATCATCAGCATCAGCATCAGCATCATCATCGCATTCACCATGATGATCAGCATTTTATCTGCATCAGCATACGCATCAGCATCGTCGTCGTTATCATCCTCATCGACCTCATCATCACAATCGTCATCATCAGCAGCAGCAACCGCATCATGATCGTCACCACCACCATCATCTTCAGCATCAACATCGACATCGTCACGCCATCAGCATCAGCATCAGCATATACATCGGCATCATCATCATCATAATCATCATCATCAGCGTCATCATCAGCATCATCATCACCATGATCAGCAGCAGCATTATCAGAATCATCATTACCATCATCATCGTCGTGATCATACTCATCATAACCATCACCATCATCACCGTCATCCTCATCATCAACAACAACATCATCATGACCGGCACCATAACCGTAACCATCACCATCACCATCACCTGCATCATGATCACCATGAGCATCGCCATCATCATCACCAGCATCGTCATAATCGTCAGCGTCATGACCATCATCGTCGGCTTCGTCGACCTGATCAGCATCATCGGCATCACCATCATCATCTGCATCATCGTCAGCATGATCACCATCATCATCATCAGCATCAACTTCATCATCGTTGCCGTGGTCATCGTCATCGTCATCATCATCATCATCATCATCAGCGCGGTAGTCGCCATCAACATCATCAACCTCATCAGCAGCATCAGCATCATTATCAGCATCGTCATCAGATGCATCATCGTCATCATCATCGTCATCCTCATCATCCTCATCAACATCGTTATCACCCGTATTACCAATACTTCCTCCTCGCTCCCCTCACTCTTCCCTCACTCAGATTCGCCATCATCCACATCATCATGCGTCTCCTCTGCGTTCGTCCCCCGATCCCCCCCCTTATGTACTCACTCACCATGCTTATCCACAACCTGGTTCGTCACAGAAGGTAAGCGCCCAATCTGACACGGTGAGTACCGTTCCACGTCACAAGACGCGCGCAATGCAGAGTCGACCCGACCAAGCTCTCCGCCTCTCCCTCAAAATCTCCCCCGCACCTCTTGAGTCCACCCTCCTGCTCCGTCCACCTACTCCTGGTGATGCTCCTCCTACTCATCCAGCTCGTCCTCACATCACGCAGCCTCCTCCTCCTCCTCCTCATCATCATCATCATCCTTCTCCTCCTCCTCCGTCTCCGTACTCCTCTTCTTCTTCCATAATCGTCGTGGTGGTAATAGTCGTGTTCGTCGTCACCGTGTTCGATGTCGCCGTCATCATCATCATCATCATCATCATTATCATCATCATCATCATCATCATCCTCATCATCATCATCATCATCATCAGCATCATCAGCATCATCATCAGCATCATCAGCATCATCAGCAGCATCATCATCGTCATCAGCATCGTCATCATCGTCAACTACAGCATCAGCATGGGCAACCTTACCAGCAGCCGAAACATTATCAGTAGCATCGTCAGCATCGTGATCAGCACTATCGTCCGTGTCGTCATCATCATCATCCTCATCATCATCAGCATAATCGGCATCATCATCATCACCAGCATCATCAGCATCATCGTCCTCATCATCGTCCTCATCATCGTCCTCATCATCGTCCTCATCATAATCGTCCTCATCATCATCATCATAATCATCATCATCATCATCAGCATCATCATCATCATCATCATCATCATCATCATCATCATCATCATCATTATCTGCAGCAGCAGCAGCACCAGCCTCATCAGCAGCAACAGCCCCATCAGCACCACCAACATCAGCATCAGCATCAGCATCAGTATCAGCATCAGCATCAGCATCAGCATCAGCATCAGCATCAGCGGCAGCATCATCATCATCATCATCATCAGCATCATCATCATCATTATCAGCATCGGCAGCATCGGCAGCATCAACATACTCAGCAACCTCATCACCACCATCAGTATCACCATCATCATCACCTTCACCATCAACATCACCGTTAACAACAGCAACAACGCAATCCACTACCACATCATGAGCAGCTCCAGCCGCCGCATCATCACCGTCAACATCAATACAATAACCATAAGCACAACACTCATCGATCCAATCAGCATCACCATTACCAACATCAGCATCATCAACAACATCGCATGCATCGTCACCGCCATCATCTACAACAACCCCACTCATCAACAACAACATGCTCATCATCACCAGCATCATCATCAGTATGATCATCAGCATCATCATCCTCATCATCATTACCATCGCCAGCATCTCGTCGTCTTCATTATCATCGTCATCATCAGCCTTAGCGCATGCATCACCATGATCTCGACAGCACCAGCTTCAGCTTCAGCTGCAGCTTCAATCAGCACCAGCTTCAGCATCATCGTGATCACCATGACCAGCACCATCATCATAATCGTCATCGACATCGTCACCGCCACAATCTTTATCGATAAATTATCAGCACCATCATAATCGGCATCATGATCAGCATAATCATCGTCATCATCGTCAGCAACATAATCAGCATGGGCAACCACACCAGCAGCTGCAGCATTATCATTACCATCGTCAGCATCGGCATCATGACTATCGCCCTTGCCATCACCATAATCATCATAATCATCATCATCGTCATCATCACTATCATCATCAGCATCATCAACATCATTATCATCGCCGTCAGTATCGTCCTCGCCATCATCATCATCGTCAACAGCATCATCAGCAACATAATGGGCACCACCATCATTACCATCATCAGCATCATCAGCAGCAGCATCAGCATCTGCA
Source organism: Prorocentrum cordatum (assembly GCA_963575745.1). Classification (NCBI taxonomy): domain Eukaryota; class Dinophyceae; order Prorocentrales; family Prorocentraceae; genus Prorocentrum; species Prorocentrum cordatum. The sequence goes on from CAUYUJ010019760.1 coordinate 696,578, forward strand.
TCATCAACTAAATCAGCATCTCACCATCATAACCCTATTCCTCTCTATCGTCCTACTCCTCGCACGTATCATAATTCAGAATCACCCTTCTCTACTCTTCTTCATCCTCATGTCCACATCGTGTTATTTCCCCTCCTCCTCCTCCTCCTCCTCCTCCTCCTCCCCGTCGTTGTTATCGTCCTCCTCCTCCTCCTCCTCCTCCTCCTCCTCCTCTTCTTCCTCCTCCCTCCCCCCCCTCGTCGTCGTCGTCCTCCTCCTCCTTCTCTTCCCTTCATCCCACCCCCTCAATGTGCTCCTCATTTTTCTCCTAGGCCTAATCCGCACTCCTCTTGCTCCTGCTCCTCCTCATCATCGGCACCTTTTCACCAGTCGCGCCCCCCCTCCCATTGTACCTCTCCCCCTCCCCCTCCTCCACCCACACTCACCCCTCTCCCGATGTCCCTTTCCCCACCCCATCCCCTCCCACCCACCCCCCTCCTCGCCCCCTGTTCCCTGCTCTCAGTCGCCGCCGCCGCCGCTTCCGTCGCTGTCGTCATCGCACTGCCCCTCGCACGACGGCAGCGACCGCTACGACGGCGGCGACGACGACGACCAAGGCGGCGGTGACGACAGCGACAGCGATAACGACGGCAACACATGGCGAGGACGATGACGGCGACAACAGCAGCGAGGACGTCGACGACGGCAGCGGCGAGCGCGACCCCGAGGCCTGTGGAGGCCTCGGGCCTCTGGAGGCCTCCAGAGGCATCGCCTCCAGAAAAAACAGAAATGCCAAAACATTATACCGGACCAATCTGATCGATCGAGCTCGGCGACGACGACTCCGACGTCGACGTCGACGACGAAGACTACGACTGAAGCAGCAACGGCAACGACGGCGACGGCGGCGAAAACGACAGCGACGACGACGACGAAAACCTCGATAACGAAGGCAACAGCAACGACGACATCGATGGCGGTCAGGGCGACGGCGGCGACGGCGAAGGCGAGGCCCCGCGGCCTTTCCAGAAGCCCCCGAGGGTCCCCAGGGTCCCCCCGAGGCCCCCAGAAGCCACCACGGGCACCAGGAGCATCCGAAGGCCCCCGAGAAGGCCCGAGAAGGGCCAACAAGCGCGAACAAAAACCTCGATCCGCGAACGACGGCGGCAGCGGCGGGCGATGGCGGCGACGACGGCGGCGGCGGCGACGACGACGGCAAGCACGGCGGGCGGGCGGCGGCGGATCCGGCAGCGATGGCGGGCGGGCGGGCGGGACCATGCCGGCGGCGGGCGCGCACGGCCCGGGCCGCGCGGGAGACCGCGGCGGCGGCGCCGGGCCGGCGCTGGCGGCATCGGGCGCCGGCGGGGCCGCCTGCGCCAGCGACGAGGCGCCCCAGAGGGGGGGGACCCCAGGAGGGCCCCAAGGGGGGCCCCAAGACGGCGCGACGAGGCCCCAGGAAGGCCCCGAGACGGCCCAAGGAGGGCCCCGAGCCTCCGAGGGAGCGCCCTGAGACGGCCCGTGGGAGCCCCAGTGGCCCGAGAGAGCTCCAACAGGCGCTGAGGGAAGCGCAAGCGGCCAGAGGAGAGCCCCAAGCCAGCCCCAAGGCGGCCCCAACGTGCCCACAGAGTTTCCCCAGCGGTTGCTCCAATGGCTGGGGAAACCCGCAGTCCACTATCGTGGCTGCACGCTCGACATCCCACCACACAAGCGCTTCCAGAAGGGATGGGGGCGGCGGTGGTTCGCCGGAGGCGTCTCCGATCCTGTATGCTACCACGTAGCGCATAGGTGCTCAATAAGCTATACCACTCATGCCGCAGTATCGTACTAACCAAAACGACGATATCCGCCACCTTGCCGCAGGCGCTGGGTTGAATGTCCCGAGGCCCCCCTCGGATTCATGAAACACAGCCAGACATGGGGGAAGGAGGTGGAGGAGGAGGAGGAGGAGGAGGAGGAGGAGGAGGAGGAGGAGGAGGAGGAGGACGCAGAGGAGGAGGAGGACGCAGAGGAGGAGGAGGAGGAGGAGGAGGAGGAGGAGGAGGAGGAGGAGGAGGAGGAGGAGGACGAGAGCGCCCCGCGACCCGCGGCGGCGGCGGCCTCCCCCGCACCCCTCGCGCCCCGCGCCTCCGAGCCGAGGGGGGGGGAGGCCCGCCACGCGCCGACGCCGCCGCCAGAGGGCCCGCGCGAGCCCGCGCGACCCGCGCGAGGAGGTGCCGCGTGGACTCGTCGTCGTCGTCGTCGTCGTCGTCGTCGTCGTCGTCGTCGTCGTCGTCGTCGTCGTCGTCGTCGTCGTCGTCGTCGTCGTCGTCGTCGTCGTCGTCGTCGAGCTCGCGCGAGCTCGTGACGCCTGAGGCTTCGGGGCCGAGGCCACGGAGCGGGCACGGCACGGCCGGGAACCTCCGCGCAGCGTGCCGCCCCGGCGGCCCCGGCGACGCGCTGCGCTCCGCGAGCGGAGGGCGTGCCGCTCCGCGGGGCGGGCAGGTCGGAGAGGCTCGGGACGTGGAGGCCTGGCGACTGGGGACGCGGATAGCGTTAAGGTCGGGCCTGTCCCACTGCAGGGGGATTTTGGGCGAAAAACATTCCACTCAAAAAAAACCCTCCAAAGAGTCAAAACATGCTACAACAAATCGTCCCCTGACTATTTTTTGACCGTTTGGGAATATTCCCCCTGCAGAAAGACAGGCCCGACTTAAGGATGGCGTGTCGCGCTGGCACGTGGTGGGCCAGAACTGGCAGAACGACACGCCAAGCCAAACATCCTGACCGCACCCATCGCGCACGGAAGAAGCAAACATGGCAGGCTCGTGTCGTGACGACTCCAGCATTGGCGTCTGACACCGACACCGCGTGAGTCGTTCAAGCTTGAACGACCGGCGGCGTTCCGATTGGCCGATTGCACTGAAGGCCCGTCCACGAGAAGCCTCCCACAAGAAGCCCAAACCCCGAGACCCCAGGACGCCCATTGACTCTTGGTGCGGGAACGCCACGCGTTCCATCGCAGAACCAGCGAGACCCAAGAAGCCCAGGGCACCCTCGAGGCGAGCAGGGTGTCTCTTGGGATGGGCCTCCGCTGTGTGTCAGAGCCTCTCGTGGCCATCACTGGGCCATCGTGAGGCCTGATGCGCGCTCTCTGGATAATGCGGGAGGATGAGGAGGGAAATGCGAGGCGGGGATGTATCCACATCCAACGCCTGGGAACAACCATCCTGGTGCCCCAGCGGGCGGTGGATATGGATATATTTTAGCCCACGGGCCCCGAATATGTTCATATCCAGCGCCTGCCGAGGCTCAACAAAAACTAACCCTCCAAGCGGTGGTCATGTACAAATCCCCGCCTCGGAAGGGAAAGGTGAAGAGAGGGATGCTGAAGATCAGCGAGGCAGGGCTGCAGAGGCGCACCCTGCAGGCGAGCAGGGCGCTCCTTGGCATTGGGCCCCCCCCGGCACGCGGGCCGCCGCCGGAGCGCTCCGCCCGGAACGCCCGCGCAGCGCGCGGTCGCCGCCACGTCGGCACGACGCGAGCCCGCCATGCAGAAGCATGAAGCGGGGACACGTTGGAGGTAGGAGGGGGAGGAGGAGGAGGAGGAGGAGGAGGAGGAGGAGGAGGAGGAGGAGGAGGAGGAGGAGGAGGAGGAGGAGGAGGAGGAGGAGGGGGAGGGGGAGGGACCTCTTTGGACCTCTTTGCTCTCGGACCTCTGTCCCTCAGTCTTCGTCCTGGCTTACGGGCATCTGCCGTCAATCGGAAGACTCTGAATCCTCCCGCGGCGCCCGCACATGCACGGCCGTGCCTCTCGCAGCAGCCAACAATCTCTGAACCTTTGCCTGCAAGCGCGACTCGTTGGCTGCACAACGCAGCTGCTCCCGCTCGTGCCCGTCGTTGCGGGCGCGGGTCACCGCGGGAGGCTCGGCGGGGCCCCCCCCAAGCTCGCTGTTCTCCTGCGACCCCCTGGCCTCGTGGGCCGACACGACACGACTCTCATCTCTGCGAGCTATGGCCATCTTGATGGCTCTGGGGGGCCCCTCACGCCGAGGGAAAAGACCTAATTCAATTCGACGGATATTCTCGGCACCGTTCGGTGTGAGACCTCTACACTTCTGACGCAAGGACCTCGAGTCCACAGTCGCATACATACCGCAGACCGAACAGATCTGCAAGAACCAACGGTCGACCCTGGTGATCGAGTGGGATTCGTGGATCTCGAGGTCCACTCCGTTTATCGGCTGGAACTCAGGGACCTCCGACCTGCTTTTACCAGGGGGCCCAGCACACGGGGAAACCGAAAAACGCAAAAACCTGGCTCCAGTCACAATCACATCGCACTGAGAGCACCTCCATTTGCTTCCTACTCGCTCTAGCTGATGGGGAGAATCTCGAATCAGTCTCTCCTGCTTTGAAAGTCTCTTACTGGCTGGGGCTCTACCTGCGCGCTCTGACGTCTCCGACGCAGCGGCAAGTAGCAAAGATCTGCGCGCTCGTTTCCGCACGAGATGTGCGATCGAGTCTATCCTATCAGTCTCTGGAACCCTCCCCACCAGCCCGAACTCCCAAGCCAGCTCCGCCCCGACTCCCGCCCAGACGTCAGCTGCTAAATTCCCTGCTGCCATGAACAGCTGCTGCGGCGATTCAAGCAGCTCTGGCGTCTCATCCAGATGGGACGCCGTCCACACTACCTTCACTACTCTGTCTGGGTGTGTCTGCCAGGCAACTCTGGCTCGGGTCCAAAGGTCCTCGTTGGGACCCGTGGCTTTCGGGTGCTCCAGGCGGTACTTCCAGGTTTTCGCGATCAACCTGTGGTCGGTAATGAAAGTAAAATCTGCGTGGCACTCTTCGAGCGCCAATCCGAACGCTAAAATTTCAGAGCGGGGGACCGTTTGCCTGCGACCGAGGAGTGGGACTGCTACGGCTCGACCCACAATCCACTCCCCGTCGCGCTCCTGCAATGCTACAATCGCTGATCCACAGCGGCGTCGGCGAGGGTCCGAGGAGTGCTTGCCTCCTGAGCCGTCACCGAAAATGTGGATCTCTCCTTCGTGCTGACACTCCTCCCAGTCCCCCAGCTCACCAAACCGAACCTCCCTCCCCTCTAAAAGTTCATCATTAAACCTAGGGTGCGTGAGAGAGGCTGGCGGCAGTCCTCGAAGCCACAGCGCAGGCTCAGCTTCTGCTTGCGCCATCGCAGCCGGCAGCAGGGGCGCCGACTTGGTGAAGTCCTCGTGGTCCACGTTCTTTGGGCATAGCCAGATCCGATGCATCAGGGTCTCGTCCTCCTCCTTGCATCTGTCGCACTTCTTGCAGTCCAGGAGGTAGCCTTGGTCGACGGATCGCTGCTTCGGCCACTGTCCTCCCGCGACCACGGCGATGTTGGCCCCCACCATGTCCAGCTGCCCCTGCTTCTCGAACCTTCGCTGCTCTGCGCGGATCTGCCAAACATCTGCTCCATCTTCCAAACCTTCACCATGTGGGTGTGCTGCTGCAGCCTTCCAGTATTGAGCTACGATGTCCTCCTCGAAGTCGTCTATCAGCTGCTGGAAGCACCCCGTGTTGTCGAAAGTGCCGTCCATAACGGACGGGATGTCCCACTGTTCTGCTGGATCTTCATCTGCTCCGACTGGTCGCATCCACACCGTCGCCGTTGGTGCGTACCAGCCCACGTCCATGATGGTCGCCTGCACCGCTCCGACTGGTCCGCGAACTCCTCTCCAGCGTTTTGGCCCAAGCTTTGACAGACGGTCGAAGATCCGCGGCCATGCCTTGACGATCCTGGCGTGGTTCTCGGGGTAGCGCTGCCACAGGTTGATCCACTCCTTGACTACGGCAACTCGTATTGCCACCCCTGGGTCGCCCTTCCACAACTCGACCGCCAGTGTCGTCGTCAAGCACCGCCCACGCGCCTTACCTCCTGCCACCTGTCCAGCTTGTCGTCGTAGCCGTTGAAGCTCATGAACTGCGAACCCGAAAGCTTGGTGACCGTACACTGCCTGTGGTACTGCTCCAGCAATCCATAAACCTTTACTTTCTTTGGCCAAGGCCGCGGTACGTCGCAGCCTCACAATCTTGGCGAACCTGTGCTTCGCGCGCTTGGCACGCTGCTTCGCTTTCGTCGTAACCCTTTTCCTCCCAGCCGACGAATCCAGGCCTAGGTCCACTGCCTCCGTGACTGCGTAGACGGGGATCTGCCTCTTCCTCATGGTCTTAGCCGTCCGCTTCACGTCCTTCGGGTGGGTGCCTATCAGGACCGACTTGCTGGAGATCTTCATCCTCTGCTCCTTGAGGCCGTCCGTGATGATCTCCGTGACCTGGATGATGCCATCGCCGACTGTTTGCCTGCTACCTTCTTGCCTCGCCACCGTGTCATCCACGAATGTCCACAGCGAAGCTTGCGGCGCCCTCCGATGCGTCCTATCTAATATCGGGTGCAAGAACAGCTTCGCCAATCCCACGCCTCTGGCAGAGCCGGCTACCAAAGACCTCGTGGACCAGATCGCCTCGCTGAGAATGTTGCGCTCCTGCAGGTACCTGGGGCCCACGAACGCGGTGATCTCTAACGCCACCACCACTGCGGGGAAGCCCACTCTGAGGGCGATCTGGGACAGGATGACAAGCGAGACTGTGTCGTAGAACTTCTCGATGTCCAACAGTAGCGTCATCGCCGATGCCCCGAGCTCTGCCCCCACTTCGTCCAGAGGAGCCCCGCGCGGAGGGCTGAGCTGCCTTTGAGGGCTGTGTCCCAATGGGCCGATAACGCATCACTCCATTCTGAGCAGCAACCTCCCCGAGCCCTTGACCAGAGCTTGATGGGAAGGGCCAGCATACCGAGTACTCGATCTCCTCCTTTGGGCTTGGCCGCCAGCGCGCACTTGGTGGCTGCCCATTGCCTCGGCCATGTGACCTCCTGCTCGCAATACTGTAAGATGTGAACTAACCATATTCTTGCCTGCCTGGGAGCCCGAGCCAGATCGTGCGGACCAAGATGATCAACTCCTTTTGCTTTGGCCGACGACGACACAGAAATGGCCCCATCGAGCTGCTCCAGCGTGAGGGGCTCCAGCGCGTGCTCCCAGGACTGATCGCGCAGCCTGCCCAGCTGGTACGCGATGTCCTCCTTCGTGTCCACTGGGTCCGTCCATATGCGCTCCCACTCGTGCTTCCTGATGCCCAGGAGGGCGTCTGGGTCCGCAATGCCCTCCATCTCCTCCGTGCACAGCTCGAACCTCGGCGCCTGCTGCTCCTTCACATGCCGATGGAGGAGGCCGACTTTGCCTGCCCATGCCTTCTTTGCCCACGCCGTGAAGTTCTTCTGCTGCGCCGTAAAGCCTCGCGCCTGCGCAGTGGCGAGGTGGCCCTCTGCCTGCATGACTAAGTTGCCGAGCTGCCCCTCATCCAGGTCCGACAAGTCGCCCAGCATATCGTAGAACATCTGCTGCTGTGTGGTGCCGAGCTTCCTGCCGAAGACCTGGTTCTGATCCATCTGCTGCAACACCTTGCCCTGCGCCTTTGCCTCCGCCAAGCACTTTGCCTGCTGCCTGCCGTCGGTGCCGTTGGTGTACAGCGCCTGGTACCTAATGAGGATGGCGTTGAGGATGCCCCACTGCTCCGCTGGCCCGAACTTCATGTGGGTGCGACCTGGTGTCGAACGCGCCTTGACCCACTTGACCTCGAAGCCCGAAGCCCGTCCTCGGTAGTACTCGGCCTCCTCCTCGTCGATCTCATCCGTCACGATCGCCGCCTCCTCCAGACAGGTGACCCAGTCGCCGTACATCCTCGTTGCTGCTGCCTCTGCATCGCGATGCCTGGCGTCGCGGATGATGAGCTTGTCGTCCCAAGACTGGAGCTCCTGCGACAGGCACCAACTCGCACCTCTGTGTGCTGCACCTCGGCGTCCTCGTAGTCTGCGAAACTCTTCACGTATACGTTGGTACTCCCGCCAATGTCGAGCTTCCTCTTGTACCAAAAGTCCTTCAGCTTGTTGGCGGCGTAGCCACTCCATGTAGCCGGTGATGCCCAAGCGATTCTGGCGGCCTTCCTCCCAGGCCTCCCTGCACATGTCCTCCGCCAACTCCTGGATCGTTTGGCCTTCGAGGGCCTCGGGGACCCAGTGGGCGTGCTCTGGGCGCTGGAGGAGAGCCACCGTAGCTGGGACGCACTCCTGGAGCCAGCTGTCTCCTCCTGCGTCAGGTGCCTCCAACCACGGGATCCACCGCGAGGCCGCCGACTGGAGGCCCTCGAAGAAGATGGCCTCGGGCGTGTCATGGTCCTCCTCCCTCGGCGGCCTTCCCATGGCCTCGGGGCCCTTGCACGTAGTCGCCGTACTCGATCTGGTACCGCTGCTCTCCCCGTGGGAGGCCGCGGCCATACAGCTTGAAGCCCTCTGAGATGCGGCGGGCCAAGCAGCAGGGAACGCCAGCACCCCATTATCCTCCATGCTTGGAGGGCCGACAACCTCAGGCGGCTCAACGCTCACGAAGAGCGGCCACGCGCTGGAGGCTGGAGGTGCGGCGCGGCCCTGGCTGCCCCCGAAGAGAAATATCTGGGACGCCGAAGGTGGTGAGCTCAAACCTGATAAGCTCGCCGTCGCCATCGCCGCCGTCCAAGTCTCATCTGTGATGTAGAAGTCCTTAACCTTCTTCTCAGACTCCGCTTCCTCGATCGTGGCCTGCTCCTGAAATGCTTCCCGAAGGTGTGGCTCAAGTCGCTCCTCTGCTCGCTGCCGTTCTTCCTGTCGTTCGCGGGTCCTTTTGCTGTGCGGATCCGCCTTCTTCTTCGGTCGCGACGGTGTCGCCAGCTCCTTCGGTAACTGCATCTTGCGATGCCACCACGACGTCGCCGAACCTTCCAGCGTGAGCGTCAGTCCGCAATGTGTTCGCCAAGGCACCGTGCGGACTGCCTCCAGCTTGACCTTGTGCGCGAAGTCCTTCCTAGCGATGCCGTAGTCGATCAGGCTGCCCTTCCCCTTGTCGCAGGTGACCTCCACGTCTGGCTTGACCAGCGCTCCGCCGATCTGCTGCACGTAGCCCGTCTTGGCGATGTCCGCGAAGGTGACGTTCCAGTCCGCCAGGACCACCCACGGGTCCGCCAGCGCCTTCACGAATCCTGCCAGCGCTCGGACCCTCTCTCGATTGGGTCCGTGAAGACCAGCTCCTGGTAGCCAGTATGCTGAGACCAAGACCACGTTGCCCGCCTTGGTGTGGAGATTCACCGCCGTGAAGCCGTAGAAGGGGTCCTTCTTCCCGTCGTTCTGCAGCCTCTCTCTGATGGTGTCGTAGGTGGAGCAGGCGATGTGGGACTTGACCAGGATAAGCTCACCGCCCGAGGTCCCGTCCGCCGAGCGCTTCGTGGGCACCGCCGCTGTGCCCGCCGACTTCCAGCCGTCCTTAGCCACGTCCACCTTCACCTGCTTCATCTGATCCTGCGCCAGATGCGTCTCGCACATCATGATGATGTCCATGTCGTTGCCCTGCTCGTTGATGAACTTGTGGGCCTTGGGGCCCCATTGCGTGATGTTCGAGAAGAACACCTTGCTAAAGGCGATGGCCACCAGCAGCAGCAGCGCCTTCAGCTTGAGCAGGCTCCTGCTTCGGGTTCGCCTTGACCTTCGCGTCGTTCCGGAGCCTCTCCAGTCTGTCCTTGCGCTGCTGCACCTCTTCCTCTGACGGTTGCTTGACCGCCGCAGAGCCAGCGGTTGCACTGGAGCCGCCATCGGCTGCTGGTGGAGGTGCAGCTGCTGGTGCCTCTTCGCCTGTGTTCGCCTTCCGCTTCTTCGCCTTGTGGGAAGCATGGATGGCGTCCGCCTGCTTCTTAAGCTCCGTGAACTCCGTGTACTGCTTCTGGGCGCTCTCCAGCATCTGCGCGAGGGACGACAGATCCGACCTGAACTTGAGTAGCTTGTTCTTATCCTCAGGCTCGTAGTCGTCCAAGTTGTCGAAGAGCGTGGGGTCCACCTCGGGCGCCTTCCACTCCGTAGCCGTTGCTTCGTCCAGCGAGGGGATGGCCTCGCTGGAGTACGCCCGTAGGATGGCCTCGTGCTCCTCCTCCGCGTCCGCTGCCTCCTCCAGCGCCTTGTTGTGCCTCTCCGTGGCGACGCCGAGCCAGCGCTCCGCCTCCACGAGTTGGCTCGTCGCCTTCGCCAGCGCCACCTTCTTCTGGTCCATGTTGCTGATCGCCTGCCTGAGCGCCTTAGCCTTCGGGATCTCCGCGGGCGTCGGCGCCTTGGCAGTGAGCTGAGCCTGGAGCGCCTGCAGCGGGCCAAGGTCGACCGTGGCCTTGGCTGTGGCGTAGGCGCCCTTCCCCAGCTGGAACTTGTTAATAATGTGTTGCACCTCGTCCGCGGGCGACGTGACGGGCTGCTTTGCCCACGGGGGTTTGCCAGCCCCTCGCTGGCTGCGGCCCGCAGACGGCGGCTGCTCGCTCCACCCGCTGAGGTAGTCGTTGCACATGTTGCACCAGCCTCCCGAACGCTGCAGCTTCCAGTCGTACACCCAGTTGCTGCAGCCGCTGCAGACCGTGTACGTCTGGCGCCTCGGCATGGTGGCGCCGTCTCGCTCGAGAGGGCTCCTGCTGGAGCTCGCAAAAGCGGCCCGACCTGGGTGTCGGGCGGTCCTGACCTGGGCGAACAGGCCGCACTTGCTGAAAGCTGCCCTCGGATCAGAGGTCTCCGTTTCTGACCCCGAGGGAATCAAAACCTTGAGCCAAAATGGCTACGGAGGAGCAGGGGGAGGAGGAGGAGGAGGAGGAGGAGGAGGAGGAGGAGGAGGAGGAGGAGGAGGAGGAGGCGGAGGAGGAGGGGGAGGAGGAGGAGGAGGAGGAGGAGGAGGAGGAGGAGGAG
>CAUYUJ010019760.1:707478-729978 GCA_963575745.1 Prorocentrum cordatum
CGAGCCGGGACGCTTCGCCACTGCTTGACAGAAGGCACCGATGCCGCCAGTCCCCGGACCTCTCCTGGGGCGCGCTCTGAGCAGGACTTCGAGGCGAATCCAGCGGTGGCGACGAGGGCCCCCCAGGGGGCCCAGAAATGGGAAAACGAAGGAAGGGTAGCGGCATGGGTTCCTTTCCGTGTGGTTTTTGGGTCATAACTCGGGCCTCCAGCGGGCGTTCGGGACGATCCGGGCACCCCCAGAACGCCCGCGGCGAGGCGCAGCTGCCAGCAAGCATCCCGCGGCCAGAACATTTTTTTCTAAGAATCGACGAAAACGCCCAGGAGGCCCAAAACTGGGAAAGCGAGGGAAGGTGCGAGCAGTACTTATGTCCATATCCACTGCAGTATGGAGTTCCGGGCTCCCTTCCCCAGAAACCCGAGGCGCACTGGATATGGATAAATTTGCCCCCTAGAGGCTCGATTTTTACCCATGTCTAGTGCACCTCGGCCTTGTGGCGCCCCTTCCAAGAAAATCGAAGGCGCACTGGATATGGATATAAATCTTGCCCGCAGAAGGGTGGCGGTATCGGTGCGTGCCTTCTCCTCCTCTGAGTTCCCGGAAGGGGCGCGCCATCGGGCCCCCATGGGCGAGCAGTGGGCGATGGGGGGTCGTTTTGCGCCCCGCCCTGCCCCCTCCCGGTAGGTCGGGCGTGTCTACAGGCGGATTTTGGGGATGGAAAATAACAAAAACCAAAAGAAAAAAAACAAGTCACAAAACAAACCAAAGAAATCGTCCCCAGACGATTGTTGGACTAGTCTGGAATATGCCTCCTGCAGAGGGGCAGGCCTGACTTGCGCCTGCCCCCCCTCCCGTGCAGATGCCCCGCGGCCCTGCGGGGCCACGGCTCCGGCCTCCCACGACCACCCACGACACGAGCCGGGCACCCCCACGGGGCCCTCTCGGCGGAGCGCAGCTGCTGGACGGCATGCAGCGGCTGGGGTGGAGTCGGGCCCGCCCCTCTTCGGGAGGAAGATTCAGAAACAGCCCACAAAAAAAAATATGGGGGAGTTTTCCTGGGACAGTTGCATGTTTTGGGGCATTCTGGACGGCATCAGGCGGCTGGGGTGGAGTCGGGCCCGTCCCTCTACAGGAGGAATATTCAGAAACAGTCCACAAAAAATAATACGGGGTTGATTTCCTAGGATTGTTGCATGTTTTGGGGATATTCCTTGTTATCTTTCTTCCAAAATCCGCCTGTAGGGGGACATGCCCGACCTAAGGCTGGGGCGCCGTCGAGAACCGACGAGAACGTCAACAAGAACACGACGAACCGACGAAAACCGACGAACGTCGAGAACCGACGAGCCGACGAGAACGTCAAAGAACACCCGCTACGGCAGACTTTGTTCAGAAGGTCTGGTCCATGTCTGGGGCTTCGGGGTCCAATCACCAACCTGTTCCCCTCACCCAGCGTCCTGGCTATCTCCTCGGCCACACGCCAGCGTGACCCTGGGTAAAGGAATCCTTTGGTGCGCCACGTTCGGGGGCCGCGGGGGGGCCAAACCCGAGCGCACGTGCGCACACGCCGCTGCTATCGCATCGGATTCGGCCATCTGGAACCCCGAAGAAAAAACGGGACAATCATAAACTTGTGGCGCTCCATGCGGTTTTCTTGGATCTGCGCTGAATCCCCATCCCTGGCGCGCGGAGCGCGCCAGGGGCGGCGCTGGAGGCGCCGCCAAGGGGGGCCCAGCGCGGATCCAAGAAATCCGCGCGGAGCGCCACAGGTATTATCCTTCTGTTTCTTCTTCCACACGGGGTTCCCGATGGCTGAATCCGATACGATAGCAGCGGCGTGTGCACGTGTGCGCTCGGCTTCGGCCCCCCCGCGGCCCCCGAACGTGGCGCAGCAAAGGTCACCCTTACCCCAGGGTCGCTCTGGCGTGTGGCCGAGGGTCACTCTTGCCCAGCTCACTCTTCGACCGTTGTGCCCGGACTAAAAGTCACTCCCGTGAAGGGTTGCTCTGACGTGTACCGGGGGGCGCGCAGACATGGATTAGCGATCCATGGACTCGGCGCGCGGTCGCCAAATCCATGGATCGGGGGAGGTGCCCTGCCCAAAATGCGGCCGGTGCCGCCTCGATCGGGGGCGACACTCCGCGATCTCCCATGGAAACGGGACCCGTCGCTAATCCACGCCCCCTTGACCCATCTTTGCGATCGCCTGACTTGCGTGTAGTCGATAGTCGGCCGTGGCGCTGGCTCACGCCCCCGCCCGCGCCCCCCCCCCCCCGGGCGGGGCCTCCGTGCGCGCAGGGCTGCGCGGGGACGGCCGGGGGCTGTGCCCGCACTAACAGTCACTCCGGCGAAGGGTTGCTCTTACGTGTAGTCGATCCCCAGACATCCGATGTCTTGATTTTTTCCATGCGGGCTCCCTGGAAGTACCGACCCTTTCCCCGGGACTGGATTTTCGTCCTGAGTCGTTGTCTGACGGCCCCGGGGCCCGGCGAAGGCCCCCAGAGGCCAAAAACTTAGCAGACCCTCCGTCTTGATTTGTTCAATGCGTTGCATCTCTGGGTACGTGTAGTCGATCGCCGGCCGTGGCGGTGGCTCCCGCCCCCCCCCCCCCCCAGCGGGGCCTCCGTGCGGGCAGGGCTGCGCGGGGGCGGCCGGGGGCCAGGCTGCGCAAGCTCCACCGCGGGCGGCGGGGACACGGGGCCGGGGCGCGAGATCCTCCAGTGGGCCCCCTCCTCATCCGCCTCCTCCTCGTCCTCCTCCTCCGCCTCCTCCTCCTCCTCCTGCTCCTCGCCCTCCTTTCCCTCCTCCCTCCTCCAGCTCCCTCCTCCTCCTCCTCCCCCTCCTCCTCCTCATGTCCTTACCACAGCTCTTCTCCTCCTCCTCCTCCTCCTCCTCCTCCTCCTCCTCCTCCTCCTCCTCCCTCCTCACTCTCTCCTCCTCCCTCCTGCCTCCTCCCCCCTTCCTCCTCCTCCTCCTCCTCCCTCCTCCTCCTCCTCCTCCTCTCCTCCTCCTCCTCCTCCTCCTCCTACCTCCAAACTCCTACCTTCTTCTCCTCCTCCTCCTCCTCCTGTTCCTCCTCCGCCTCCTCCTCCTCATCATCATCATCGCGTGTCGTGTGTGAGGCGTCGCCGTACGCACGGGAGCGCTCTGCGTGCACAGTGCCTCCAGGAGGGGGAGGCAAGAGGAGGAGGGAGGGAGGGAGCGAGAGAGAAGGGAGGGAGGGAGGGAGGGAGGGAGAGAGGGAGGAGGAGGAGGAGGAGGAGGAGGAGGAGGAGGAGGAGGAGAGGAGGAGGAGGAGGAGGAGGAAGAGGAGGAGGAGGAGGAGGAGGGAGAGGAGGAGGAGGAGGAGGAGGAGGAGAAGGAGGAGGAGGAGGAGGAGGAGGAGGAGGAGGAGAAGGACGAGGAGGAGGAGGGAGGGCAAGGGCCCGCGCTCGGGCCGTCTCAGCACGTGCGCCCGCGCCGGCAGGGTCGCCTCCTCTCTGCCCAGCTCCTACCATCGGGTGCACCATCGCCCTTCAATCGGACGTTCGGCTGCCCCCTTTTGTCCCTCCTGCAGGCGGATTGTGGAAGAACGATCAGAAATAAGCAAGACATGCAAACAAATGATCTAAACGTTGTCGAAGCGTCGACCCCTGACTATGTCTTCCCGATCCTGGGATGTATTCCTCCTGTAGAAGGGCCTGCCCAACTTAAATCTTACCTCTTGATGTTTTGAGCAGGGCCCGACTGTCCCGGCATTCCTATAGGCCTACCACGAAATACTCTAGAACCCAAAAATGTTCTAAGAACAAAAACAATGTGCTTAGAACATAACCCCAATGGGTGAAACTAAGACAGTCCCAGCCAGAACTGCTCTAAGAGCATCCCGTGGAAACCACGAAAGGTTCTTAGGAAGACTTCGGGAGCGGCCAAGAGGGGGGTGTCCAAGAGGGGGGGGTGCAAATCATGACCGGCGGCATGTGCGCGGCCCAGCGGGGGGGCCAGAGACGTAATGAAATAAGAAGAGGCGCCATGAAATCTGGGGAAATATCATGGCCCCCGCCATGATATCCACCCCCCCCTAGTCATCACCCCCCTCTTTTCCGCCCCCAAACTGTGTGGTAGGCCCGTAGGCACGCCGGGACGCGTCGCCACTGCTCGAACGTCTGGTTTGCCCTCCGACCAGCTTGCGCCCGGTGGGAGAGAGGGGGGGAGGGCTTCGCCTTCCCGAGGACGGAGGAGGGCACGGCCCACAGCTCCGAAAAAGCGCTGCAGGCAGGAGGCAGGAGGCAGGAGTCTTCGCGGGGGCTAGATAGGATAGCGCACGAGGCCAACGTGGAGACAAGGCGGAGAGATGCGATGGCCAGGGAAGGATGCAGAGACAGGGGGGCGAAGGAATGGAGAGGGACGGAGTGTGAGCACTAAGTGTGCATGTGGATATTGGGTGGAGGGGAGGCAGGGGGCGGCAGGAGGAGGCGAGATGGGGCGGAGGAGAATTTGGAGGCCTAGAGATTGGCACCAACACCAGCACAAGGGGCTGTCTCAACAGGGGGGAGACGATCCCAGATTTCGGTGCTGGTGGTAATAGTTCGGTCACCTTGGCAGCCAGAATATTACCACCATCACCGAGATCGGGATCGTCTTCCCTCGGTGGAGGCGCACCGCCGATCTTGGTGTTGGTATCAACCTCTAGGCCTGCGAGAGAAGGCTTCAAACGGAGCAAAGGAGGATATGGGCTGCATGGTAAGGAAGAGGAGGAAGAGGCGGGCTGGCTAGGCTCGCGGAGGAGCACGAGTACGAGCATGGCCATCATCGGCGGCCAGCCCAGGAGGGAGACAAGAAAGTACGAGCCTTCTCAGGAGGCTCGGAAGTCCCCCGGCCTTCTGAAAAGTTACCTGGGCCTTCCCCCGAGACACCGAGCACCTCTCAGAAGGCGCGATGGGGTTCTGAGAAGCCCCGCCGCCTTCCGAGAAGGCCCTCTCTGTCTCGCTTCCCCCCCCTCGCTCGCCGCCGATACAAGACGGCGTCCTGCCAAAATGTACCTCCCTCCCTGCAGGTGCGAACTGCTAGAGGCCTCCTAGATGGGGTCGGAGTAGATGGGGTCGGAGGATCTCGCCGCATCGCCGATACATGGGCGATGCATCGGCGATGCATCGGCGATGCGCCGGCGATGCATCCATCGACGACGTCAGCGATGCATCGGCGACGTCGGCGTGGGGAAACACGGGCTCCAAACCGAGCCCGAGCCGTACCGCCGATGCATCGGCGATGCGGCGCGATCCTTCGACCCCGTCTACTCCTCCTCCTCCTCCTCCTCCTCCTCCTCCTCCTCCTCCTCCTCCTCCTCCTCCTCCTCCTCCTCCTCCTCCTCCTCCTCCTCCTCCTCCTCCTCCTCCTCCTCCTCCTCCTCCTCCTACTTTCATCTGGGAGGCCTGGACCCGAGCTTCTTTCCCAGACATCCGATGTCTTGATTTTTTCCATGCGGGCTCCCTGGAAGTCCCGACCCTACTCCGACCCCACCTGGGAGGCCTGGAGCTGCGCGGGACGGCCGCTCCCTCCGTGGGGGTTGGCGCGCGCGGTCCTGCCTGGCGGGGGGGGAGGGGCCCGGGCATTGAGTCGGGCGTGTCCCCCTACAGGGAGATTTCCGACGAAAAACGAACAATAATCAAAATAGATTTCCAAATGGTCAAAAAATACCCCCCTAAAAAAGTCCCCCGACTATTTTTTTTACTATTTCTTGAAATTCCCCCTGTAGAAAGAGAACAGGCCCGACTTAAAAGCCCTGGCGCGGCGCGCGGCCCGCCGCCGTCTCGGCGCGGCGCGGCCTCCGGGCCTCCGAGGCTCCTCCAGTCCCCGCGGCGGCCCTCCACTACGCCACGAAACTGTACACATGTATATATATATATATGTATACACACGAACATATATACATATATATATATATACACATACATATATATACACAGATATGCACATACAGTGTAGCTTGATGGTAAGGATGATCGATCTCCTAAGGGTACATTTGCATCCTTGCCTCTTCGGTCATCTTCGGCTCATCCTCAAACACTTTCGATGACCAGCGCCGCTCGAAGAGCCTCGGCATGGGCTTCCAAGGCCCCCGCATCCTTACCGCGCATCCTGACTATGTGGGTTCACTGTATGCCCAGGCGCCCTCCGATAAACTTTGCATGTGCCTTCAGGGAGGGCGGCGGTGTGGTGTGTAAAGTCGTTGGCTCTCGGTGGTGATTCACATACACCGCCACCCTCCCCCTGAGGCCCATGGACAATCCATTGGAGGGTGTCTGTGTATATGTTTGGAGGCGGATCCACCGGCAAATCCTTTGGCCCGCTGCAACTCTGAAGCCTCGGATCCCCGAGGAGATTCGGGAGGGAGGCCTCGAGTCGGCGGCGAGCGAGGGGGGTAAGCGAGAAGGAGAGCGGCGGAAACATGTTCTCAGAAGGCCAGGGGACTTCCGAGCCTTCTGAGAAGGCCTTCTCCTTCTCACTTCCCCCCCTCGCTCGCCGCAGATCGAGGTGGCAGGAGTGGGCATTTTCCTGGCAGGCCATTTACCTCTGGAGGCCTCGGGAGCTCAACTGCCCAGATACGCAACACGCAACCCGTAGCGTGTGCTCAACGCGCTGGTTGAAAACGTACGTCTGGCGCGATACCTTCGCCAAGACGAGGGCCAGCACGTTGAGCCAGCACGCAGCGTGTTCAAACTGACGTTCTGAACACGGTACGTGTTCCGCTGCAAGACCGGCGTATCAGGGCAGCTGCTACACTCTGGAGACCTCCGCGGGGACCTGCAGTGTAGAGGATGCGCGGAGGTCGGCTCCCGGTGAGGCACTGCAAAACTTACAGACCCCTCCGGGCCCCTCCAGTGCCCTGGGCTGTCAAGGGACGTGCAAAGACATGTATTAGTACTGTTCTCCTTGGAGGCGCGTGTCCAACCCGAACATACGCATAATCATATAGTATACGCATCTTGTAGTACATCGTTTCCCGAGCGGTGTGGCCAGAAAGCGCGCGCCACAACGCATACACTATAAGATTTCTCGGTGCGCGCATCGCCCACGGGGGGGCGACGCACACGTAGTATTGGTATGTTGGGTGACGCCGATGTCAGGTGGGCCAGGGCTATGCCCTGAGCTCCCCACTGCAACGACGGAACGGGGAGGGCCCACCTCTCGAGCGCCGCACCCGACCAGCGTCAGGCACGAGCGACCTTGGGTAGGGGCGTCCAGCGCGCGTTACCACTGAAGGGGCCCAGGGGCCCACAAATTCGCCGGCCCAACGGGCCAGAGACGTGCTAAGATCTCCGGCAACTGGTTAACAATATTTCTAGTTCGCGCGCGCGGGGCGGCCCCTGGGGATCCCTGGACGAAAAGTACCCCGGCAAGGTCCCGGGCGGTCCGACGCAGAGATGGTTCTCCTCCTGGGCGCGGCCTCTCAGGCCTCCAGAGCGCGGCAAGAGGGCCCCAAGAGGCCCCCAAGACTGCCCAAGAGGCTCCCGAGACGCCCAAAGAGCGCTCCAAGACGCTGAAGATGACCCCAAGACGGCCCAAGAGGCCTCCAAGTGGCCTCCAAGAGCCCTCACAAGAGGGCCCCGAGAGGCCAAAATCATGAATGTTACGATGGTTTTGGAAGGATTTTGGCCTTGTCGCCTTTTCGGCTTTCCGATGCTCCAAGACGGCCCAAGAGGCCCCCAAGAGCGCCCCAACACGGGCCAATTCCAACAGGGCCCCAAGAGGGCCCAAGAGGGCCCTGAGATGGCCCAAGAGGCGCCCAAGACGGCCCAAGAGAGCCCCAAGACGGCCCCAAGAGGGGCCCAAGAGGGGGACCACGAACCGAAAACGCGAGCCTTCCGCCTCAAGAGGGCCCCAGGAGGCCCCGAGAGGCCCCCAAGAGGCCCCAAGATGCCGCCAAGAGGCCCCTAAGAGGCACCAAGGCCCCCAGGAGGCCCAAAAGAGGCCCCACGAGGCCCCAGAAGGCTTCAAAACTGCTTCCCAGGCGCCCCCCAACGGCTTCTCAAAAGACCCCAAGAGGCCTCCCAAAGAAACATCTTGACGACGACCCTGTTTGGCCCCAAGAGCAACACAAGATGCCAACGAGAGGCTCCCTCCTCTGCCCCCTTCTCTTCCTCCTCCTCCTCCTCCTCCTCCTCCTCCTCCTGCTACTTATCTTCATCCTCCTCCTCTCCTTCTCATCCTCTCCTCCTCCTCCCCTCCCCTTCCCCATCCGCATCTTTCTCCTCCTCGGCGGCGCCACAATGGCCCCGAGCCCACGGCGAAGCAGTAGCGATCATGCAATATGGGCCGGCGGAATGAGCGAAGCGATTGAATAAACAGACACAAATCCAAGGATTCCCCATCATTTTCAATATTTTCTGGGTGTTCGCCTTCCCCTCCACTTCCCACATGTTCCCATATTGTCCTGGGGGTCGACGATGAATTGCGTCGGATCAACCGGGGCCACTTGGCGTCAATGCCGCAATGCTGCTGGCCCGTCACCGTGCCGGCCACCAAAAAGAAATGCTAGGGGGACGATGCCCCGCGGTCCGCCGGATAGCCGTGGCGTTTGCCAGCCCCCCCCCCCTCCCGTTTAGAGGCTCCGTCGGGCTCCGCGGGAACAGGGAGGGAGAGAGAAAGAGGAAATGGTGAGAAATAACAAATGGGCGACGACGAAGAGGACAGACGTCCGATGCCTTGGTTTTTCAATTCATACGGGCTCCACAGGAATCCCGACCAAAAGGTCGGCGTTTCGTCCTCATGAGCCACTTTGTTGGCAGCCCCGAGGCCCAGCGAGGGCCGACAGAGGCCGCAAACGACGACAACCAATAGTCGAATTTCTCCGAGACGCAGGCTATTTGGACACGGAGACGACGAAAAGAAAAAAAGACGACGACGACGACGACGACGACGACGACGACGACGACGAAGAAGAAGAAGAAGAAGAAGACGACAACGACAACGACGAAGAAGAAGAAGAAACGACGACGACGACGACGACGACGACGACGACGACGACGACGACGACGACGACGACGACGACGACGACGACGAGAGGAGCTGCGCAGCAGGTCCCGACGGCGGGCGCGGGTGGCCCCGGCCGAGCCGAGCTCCGCGCTGGCGTCGGCGGGCCCGCGGCAGCGGCCGCCGCTGCTGGCGGCGGCGGGCCAGGGCGCGCCAAGCCCGCCAGGGGCGCCGCAGAGCCCCAGCAGGCGGAGCTCCGCGGCGGCAGCGGCGCGCCGCACCCCTGCGGCGCCGGCGGCGGCGCGCCCAGCCGCGCGGCGGCCCGCGGCGGCGGAGGGCTGCCCGGCGACGTGGCGCCTGTCGCCGACGGCGAGAACACCGCGCCGGGGCGCGCCAGGCCTGAGGGGGCGGCGGCGGCCGGGCGCGCCGCCGCCCGGCGGCGCCGGCGGCCCGGGGCGCGCGGTCGGAGGCGGGCGGCGCCGGCCCGGGGCAGCCGAGGCTCCGCGGCGGCAGGGGGGGCGCCCGCCATGCCGCGCTCCGGCGCCGGCGGCGGGGACACGGGCTCGGGCCGCGCGAGCCCCGAGGGCGGGCCGCGGCGCCGGGCCGCGCGGGGCGGCGCGGAGGCGGGGGCGGGCCCGCGCCGGCGCAGGCCAGCGCCAGCGAGGGCGGCGCCGCGCGAGAGGGCCCGCGGGGCGGCGGCGGTGCGCCCAGGTGGGCGCGGCCTGGCAGGGGCGGCAGGGCGCCAGGCCGCGCGGCGCCGCGCAGGGGCGGCGGCGGGCCCGCGCCGCAGGGGTGCGAGGCGGGCGGGGGCGGCCCGAGGCGGGCGGCGCCCGGGGGGGGCACGGGCGGCTCTGGGCGGGCGGAGCCTCGCCGCGGGCGGGGGGCTTCCGGGCCCGAGCTGCGCTGACCCCCGACGTCGTGACGTTTGTCATGCCGTCGGCCCCCAGGGGTCTCGGCACCCAGAGATCCAACGCATTGAAAAAATCAAGCCGGAGCTTCTGCTAAGTTTTTGGCCTCTGGGGGCCCTCGCCGGGCCCCCGGACCGTCAAAAAACAACTCAGACGAAAAACCGGTCCCGGGGAAAGGGCAGGGACTTCCAGGGAGCCCGCATTGAAAAAATCAAGACATCGGATGTCTGGGGAGGTCTCGGCACATTCCCCTGCAGGACCGGTGTTTCATCCCGAATCGCTGTTTGACGGTCCCGAGGCCCGGGAAGGGCCCCCAGAGGCTAAAGCTAGCGCAACAATTCGCGCCATGAGTTCTTCATGGCTCGACTGGGTAGAGAGCAAGAAAGAAAACACCCTCATAATGAGCACCCCGACAGGCGAAGCCGTGTAGTAAACGCACCCAAGACATGAATCGAACAGGGCAGAGCTGTTTTGGGTGAGCAGCCCAGGGCCGTTTAGTAAACGCCAATTACGAGTCGTGGCGAATCCTCCTCCCTTGACTCTTGACAAAGAAGGCCCTCAGATACCCCGCAAGAGACCCCCAGCAGGCCCCCAAGAGGCGAGGCCCCCCGAGAAACCGCAAGGGACCCCTTGGAGGCCCGTGGTGTACGACCCAAGCGCGGTGGTGGGCGCGCCGGAAGCCACTGCCCACCAACCACCCTGTGCTTGCCACAGTGGTGCCTGGGCGTGCCCGAATTTTTGCGAGCACGAGGACCACGCGCGCGCGCCCCTGAGTTCCGGAGTGGCTCGGCGCTTGGCGGGCGCAGGGTGCAACGGAAAACGTGCAGGAGAGAAGTGGACTAGGATCACCAAGAGCTGAAAGAGCAAGCAGCCTAAGGCTTATGATGTTCCATCCTACTTTAGCCTCGATCACCGAAAAAATCCGAGCACCAAGAAAGTACCGAAGCTTGGGTTGTTTTAGTGTCGGGCCCTGGGAGGCGACACTGTCTCGACACTGTTTTGACACTCTTCTGGGTGCTCGAATTTTTGTTGGGGGATGTGGTCCTGAAGTACGATGGGAGCAACATAACCTAATGCATGTGATCGCCCTCCGTCCAAGCACTCCCCGCGCTGCGCGGGGCCTGCTTTCCAAACGCGCGTCCAACCTCGAACAATCGACTCCCGATCAGACTGACTACGGAGACTCATGTGTACACCTCTCAGGGTCAGACTGGTTGGCCCATCGATGTGCATCCTGGAATGCCTCTGCAGCGCTTCCACAGATGCAGGAGATTACTGACTCGTTATTCGCGCTTACTCGCGGGTCGCAACTCACCACATTCGGCAGAAAAGCCCAGCAGTGGGTCGCGAGCGCTGGGCCTCTGCGGGCTTTGAGGCCATGTGCACGACACATCATGCTGCATCGGCATCTTGTGTAGAGGCCTCCTGGATGGAGTCAGAGTAGATGGGGGCGGAGGATCGCGCCGCATCGCCGATACATCGGCGATACATCGCCGATGCATCGGCGATGCATCGGCGACGCCAGCGCGGAGAAACTCGGGCTCCACATCGAGTCGCATCGCCGATGCATCGACTCGACGATACGGCGCGATCATCCGACCCCATCTACTCGGACCCCACCTAGGAGGCCTAGATTGTGGACGGCCTGAAATCTCAGACGACCACACGCAAACTAGCTTGCACTCGCATGCCCTGTGCCATTCGCCAACGGTTGATCGGCAGAAGGCGCGGGCGAACGAATGTGGTCTTGAACTCGTTCACTGAAGCCGCTAGAGCTCTCTTGGAAACATCTTGCAGCCCTCTTGGGACACGATGGGGGCACGTTGGGGGATCTTCTGGGGTGCTCTTGGAGCCTCGAGGAGGCCCGGAGGAGGACCGTGTGGGGGCTCCGTGGATCTACAGTAGGGGCGCGACCACAAGAAACCGTCCACAAGAAACCCAAACCTGAGACCACAGGACGTCCACTGATTGTTGGTGTGGGAGCGTCACGCTTTCCATAATTAGCAAAACCATCGAAACCCAAGAAACCCAGGGCACCCTGGAGGCCAGCAGGGTGCTTCTTGGCATGGGTCTCCACTGTGTGTCAGAGCTTCTCGTGGCCATCACAGGGCCATCGTGGGGCCTGAGGCGCGCTCTCTGGAGAATGCGGGAGGACGAGGAGGGAAAAACGAAGAGGGGGATGATGAAGATCAGCGCGGCAGGGCTTCAAAGACGCCTACGGCGAGTTACCGCCGCCCCCGGCCATCGAGAAGCGCCTGTGTGTGGCCGAATGCCGCACAGACGCATCGCACTTGGGACCGACACTCGATGTACAACTCCCTCGACTGTGGCAGCCGTCTCGGGGCTGCCTTGGGGGATCTCTGGGGGCCCCGTTGGGGGGCGCCCTGGGGCCGTCACGGGCCGTCTGGATGCCCTGCGGCCCCTCTGGGCCGTCCAGGGCCCTGACGCGCGAGAGAACATCGAGCGAGCGCTTCGAGGGGGCTCAGGCCTTCCTGGGCGCTGCGAAACCCAAACAGCAAGAGCAGGCGAAAGTCGCCGAATACAAAGCATTCGATCAACGTGCTCGCCTTGCGAAGCACTCTCGCGGGCGCTCCTGGAGGCGCCCCCCTTGTGGGTGCTTGTGGACCCTTCGAACCGTATTGGGGCCCATCCAGCAATCCCTTTGTCGGAAACTGGGACGTATACATTACCAGGGTCGGGTTGTTTTTCAATCCCAGGACTTTCTGAGGATCGGGGACGACGTCGGGGTGGTGCGGTGTATACTTGTTTCCCCGTTTTTCCTATGGGAACAACGAAGAATGTATACACCAGGATCCCGTATACACCAGGATCCGCTTTCCTGTGCGAGATTCAGTGTGAGGCCAGACAAAGGCGTCGGTGTGAAGAGTTCGGCTCCCTACTCTGGGCCATCTCGGGCAGCCTCGGTGGCTTTTTGCCGTCCTCGCGGGCCTTCGTGGAGAGCTGCTGGAGGGCCCAAGATCCCTCTGGGGCCATGGGAGGAGAAAAAAAAGGCCGCTGTCCATCCAATGGTGTTGCGCGGGAAGGAGTCTTGAACAAGTGGGCCGCCCTGGAGTCAGGCCGGGCGAAACGGGGGGGAATCAACTCACGTAGCTGATTTTCCCGGCGCCTCCAGGCGCCAATAGGCGCCCATGTATCAAGGAATGGGCCCGGCGCTGCATGCAGCAGATTTCGTAGTCCCCCCTATCCATATCCCCCCCTTTCGTCCAGCCCGACTGGGGCGGGAGGGCTCGAAACGTCAGCTCGGATTTCCTCTCTTGGGCCCCTCTTGAGGCCCTCTCTGGCCGTCTCTGGGGCTTCCTGGGCCGTCCTGGGGCACGCTCTTGAGCCCCCTTGGGGCCTTCTTGGACTGTCCGGGAGCGATGTTGAGGCCCCTCGGGCCGTGTTGTACGGTGCTCAGACGGAGAACGCGGGTGTCCAAAAAATGGGCGCTCTGCGGATGGTCTGGGCCGATGTATGGCGCAGGGTTGTTGTTGTTGTTGGTGTTGTTGTTGCTGGTGTTGCCGCTGGTGTTGTTGTTGTTGTTGGTGTTGTTGTTGTTGGTGTTGTTGTTGTTGTAATTGTTGGTGTTGTTGTTGTTGCTGGTGTTGCCGTTGGTGTTGTTGCTGGTGTTGTTGCTGGTGTTGTGGCTGCTGGTGTTGCTGTTGTTGTTGCTGTTGGTGTTGTCGTCGTTGTTGCTGCTGTTGTTGTCGGTGTTGCTGTTGGTGTTGTTGTTGCTGTTGTTGTTTTTGATAGTGGTGTTGCTGGTGTTGTTGTTTTTGTTGGTGTTGTCGTTGTTGTTGCTGTTCCTGTTGTTGTGTTTGCGGGTGTTGTTGTTGTCGTTGTTGCTGTGGCTGGTGTTGCTGCTGTTGCTGTTGCTGCTGTTGTTGTTGTTGGTGGTGGTGGTGGTGGTGGTGGTGGTGGTGGTGTTGTTGATGCTGTTGCTGTTGTTGCTGCTGCTTCTTTTGTGCTCCTCCCGCGGCGCACACGGGGCAAGCCTCCTGGGGCCGTGCCCGGAGCCGCGCTGCTCGCCCCTCGCCCCGCGCAGCGCAAGGGCTCACAGGGCGCCCCGCCGCACGGCCCTCTCCACCGCGCCGTGCAGCTCCCCCGCGTCGCCGCAGCCGCCCAGCAGCTCCGCGGCCTCCACGGCCGCCTTCGCGGCGGCGGCGGCCACCGCCGCGTGGACCGCCTCGTCCCTCGCCGCCGAGGGGGGCCCCTCCTCTCGGGATCGGCCAAGAGGGGGGTGTCCAAGAAGGGGGGTGCAAATCATGACCGGCGACATGTGCGCGGCCCAGCGCCATGAAATATGGGGAAATACCATGCCCCCCGCCATGATATCCACCCCCACCTAGCCATCACCGCCCTCTTTTCCGCCCCCGATCCTCCTCCTGCGCGAACCAGACGAACTTGCCGTACGGGTCGCCCGGGCCCGCCCACCGCGGCAGGAGCACATCCCGGCCGACCTTCCGCAGCGAGCAGATCAGGCTCTCCTCGGCCCGGGCCCGCGTGAGCGTGGCGTATACCCTCTCCTTGCTCGAGGTGTACGCGTCGCCCATCACCTGGATGAAGACGTTTGCCATCGACACCATCAGGATGAAACCGAACGCCATCATGGACAGGTAGGCGAAGCTGGTTCGAAAGCCGTCGGGCGCGTCGAGGCTCGTGACCGCGTCGGGGTGCTCGTCCAGGTCGAAGGGCTCCGAGACGAAGAGCCTGGGCTTGAGATCGCCCAGAAAGCCCATGCGATAGGTGTCGACGAGGATCGCCGTCAGCGGCAGCGTGGTCAGGGCGTACGACGCCTGGACTACCGCTGCCATGACGACAGATGTCACCAGGAGGAACGACGTTGCGTCCTGCCACGCGGAGATGATGGGAAGAAACCGCTTCCCGACGAATTCGAAGGATCTCGCGAGGTACAGCAGCTGGATCCAGCAGATCGTGCCCGACGCCGCGAAGGCGGGGGCCGCCAGCCTGGGGTAGTGGAGGAGGGGGCCCCTCAGCAACATCACGATGAGGCAGAGCACCGCCGCGCACTGCACCCACCACACGACCAGGCGGCTGCTGCCGAGGAAGGCGACCAGCTGCTCGAGTCCTCCGAAGAAGGAGCGGAACCCTACGATACAGATCAGGATCTTGTAGACCGTCGCGATCCACCCCGAGAGAAGCACGCCAAAGAGGACCCACTCGGGCCACGCCCAGAAAGCGGTGCTCAAGGCCGTGGAGCGCCCGTGCCGGTACGAGTCTGTGAATTGGAAGATCGGCAACATCATGCAGATTATGGTCAACATCTCCCATATAGTCTGGGTGTAGCACGTCTGAAAGGCTGCCGTCACGATGGCCTGAACGTGATGCGACTCCAGGACGTCGTCGTTGGTCTTGGGCATGAGCACCAGGCTCCTCAAGACGACAGGGTGCGTAAGGCCTTTCTGCATCAGCCTGCACACCTTCATTGTCACGCAGCCGTCCCTGACCGGGCTGTTAAAGAAGGGAAACCCGTTCTGCTTCATGAGGGCCTCGCCCACATCGTGGCTGTCGGGGTCTTTTGGGAAGAGCGCGGCGTTCCCGACCGCGGCGGACGGGGCATGCTGGCGCACGTGGGCGAAGCTGTGGACCGGGAAGTACGAGTTCATGCTCGCGTCCTCGAACCAGTAGGCGAACCCTCCAAGGCCCTCGTCGGCGAACCGCCCGGGCCCGAAGTAGCAGAACTGCCGCGCTCCTTTCTGCCGAAGGGCATCCAACGTTGTTGCCTGGGGCTTCAGGTCCGCGTTGCACTGATGCGCCAGGTCCATGTCGTCCCAGGTCCTCTGTCCCATTCGGAGCGCATGCGAGCTGACATTCGTTGTGACCTGGCTCACTGCCAGGCACTTGTCTGCGAGGCCCAAATACAGGAACCCCCCCGCAGGGAACCCCTCGTGCGGGTACACGTAGGCGAACTTCTTCGTGGACTCTGGGGCTATGCCGTGCGAAATCTGGTGCTCTATGATCTTCGCCTCAGGGAAGTCGAACAGCGACGTAGCCGGCAAATTGAGTTCCTTGAGTTCCCCAGAGGTTCCGAACGCTCTGCTGCGTTTCACGGTCAATCTACCATAGCCATCTTTGGGATGGTAGACCATGTCCTCGCCTTTCCAGTCCACCCGCGGGGTTAGGTACAGAGCACCGAACCATTCAGGAAATCCTCGGAAGCCATATTCGATCGATTTCAAGGTGTCATCCTTGCTCCCTTTGAACACGACCATCTGTTTTTCCGAAGTCTTCAACCATTCATGCGCCTTCACCGTGGGGACGATCAAATAGTTCGATAGCAGGCGCGCGGATGGCGTTGGGGTCCGTAGGAAGCCCCGATCAACTCTGCAGAACTCAGCCTTCGCCTCAGTCTCGTCGTTGCTGTTGAAGCGCTCCCAGGCCATGGAAAAGTAGGTTCTGGCGAAGTCTACGTACATGAACAGCGGCATCTCGAAGGTTTCTAACCATGGCACTAAATGGCCCTTCAATGCCACCTCCTCCAGCACATGCTCCCTGCATTGACGCGGCCATGACAGACCATCACACGTCACCTCCAGAAGCTCGTTGAACCGATCTCCCCGATCGCCTTCCTCGATCGCTCTCTTCTCCGCCCTCCTCAGCCGAGGCGCCTCCTGCCTCTTGCACCCAGACGAGTCGGAGTCAGAGCTGGAGTCCTCGGTGCCCAGGCCAGCGTATCGCCCCCCGCTGCCCCTGCTCGCGAGCCCCCTGCTCTCCCCGCTCTCCCTGCTGAACCGCATGGGGCGCGCCGCTGGGGGGCATCGCCGCAGGGCCGAGACCCGGGGCGACCCCGGGGCCCCGGGCCGGCAGCATCCCTCGAGCCCAAAGGGCTACCCAGAGATGCAGCGCAGTGAGAAAACAAGACGAAGGTCTTCCGCAGCTTTCGGCGTCTGGGGGCCCTCGCCGGGCCCCAGGACCGCCAGAAACGACTCAGGATGAAAAACCGGTCCCGGGGAATGGGTCGAGATTTCCAGGGACCCCGTATTGAAAAAAGTCATCACATCGGATCTCTGGGTACGGAGTGTCTCAGGGCCCTCTTGGAGGGCCTCTTTACGCGCTCGTGGGGCGTCTTGCAGGCCATCTTAACAGGGGCTATGTCGACCCCATATCCCAGGCTTCGATGGGTGTTCGAATGGACCAGCAATTTGGGGCCCAACCCTGGGATATACGATGGGGGGCGTCCATCCTCGATACGGGGTGCGTCCGAATGGCCCGGTTGGGGTGTATTCCATGGTTCGCCTCCTTGTCTGAGCGGCTTCATTGTTCGTCGAAAGGCTGAGGGTTGGGGGAGAAAAATCGCCTTCGACTTGGGAGTGATTCGGGGCTCTCTTGAATTGCATCGACGACGGTCTGCCCCACTTGCGATAGTGGTCGTGGCCCCTGCGCCCCGGGGCCTGGTCCCCCGTTAGATGCACGCCAGAACCGCGCGCGCGCGCTTCGCGCGCTTGTGGGCCCAGGCAAGGCCGTACTCCCCCACCCCCGAATCCCAATGGATCGGGCCGGGCGAGAGGGGGGATAGCAAAGGGGGGGGGTGAAAAGCAGCTCACGTAGCTGATTTTCCCGACGCCTCCTGGCGCCCATAGGCGCCCATGTATCGAGGAATGGGCCCGGCGGCGGGGCCGAAGCCGGCTGCGTGCCGCAGCATTCGTAACCCCCCCCCTTTCTCCCTATCCACCCCCCTCTCGCTCGGCCCGAGCGGCTGCCATGCGAAGAACCCCACTCGCCCTGAGCCCTGCATCCCCCTCCGTCCGAACCCTCCCGTTCGGCTCGTCCGTCAGTCGTCGTGGCGTCCACCGGCCGCACGCCGAGCCCGGGGGCCGCACTGCCCGCCCCTGGCTCAGAGGCAGCCCTGACACACTACGACGAGGCCACCAACGGCAGGGTGAGCTCCTCGAGGAGCTCCCCGGTGAGCATTGAGCTCCACGCTGAACGTTCTAGGTCTCGATCACACAAGGCGTCCCTCCTTTGCCTCCTCCACCGCTTCCTCCTCCTCCCCTCACCCTTCCCGCTCCCGTCTCGTTTGCTCTCTTCGGTCCTCCCTCCCCGCCCTGCCCGCGGGGGACCTCCGCTCCCTCCGCCTCCTCCGTGCGCCACGCTCCCCGCCAGAGCGCGGTCTCGGCGACGCCGCGAGGGGCCTGCGGATGTGTGCTCTGGGGGAGACCTTGCGGGGCAGCCTTGGGACATCGAGGACCAGTCTCTGTCTCGAAGGGATCTCGGGACACCCTCGTGGCGTCGACATCATCCTTGGCATCGAGGAGTCTCGGGGGCATCCTTGGGGCATCCTCCGGGCATCCTTGGGGCATCCTTCGGGCATTCCTGGGGCATCGAATATGTTGTGGGGGCAGCCTTGGAGCATCGATATCGTCCGGATTGTGTCGAATAATCTCGGTAGAACAATACTTGGGGCATCCCGGCGGGTTTGCGGGCCGCCTGGGGGTGCGCGGTGCCACCCAGCCCTGAACACGTTGCGAGAGGAAAGGGACGCAGGATACCCTCACAGCCCACGGCTGCGGCCCCATGAAACCGAAAGAAACTAAAAGGAGAGAGTGGATGCGATTCCTCCCAGCAGAGTAAGTGTGGAAACATTGGACAGGATGCCATCGCAACTCCATGGCCGCGGTCCCACCGCACCCAAACTCTCTGCGAGAGGAAAGAGATGCAGGGGACTGTCACATCCCAGGGCTTCGTTGCCACCCAGCCCAAACATACTGCCAGAGGAAAGAGACGCAGGGTGCCTTCACAGCCCATGGCTGCGGTCCAACCCAGACGAATGTTCGCCGCCTCCCTGTTCAATGTGTTGCGGGTGCACACCTTCGTGCTTAACGCAATGACTCCGAAGTCCAACGGTGAGGCCGTCTGGATGGGCATGTCGGGCGCGCTTGGTGCATCTGGGAGCGTCTAATAATTGGAACTGCCCTGGAGGCATCTGGGAACATCTGGAAAACATGAAGAACCAGCTTGGAGTCCCTTTGGACGGTCTCAGGGCTGTTTTGGAAGGGTCATGGCGCCTCTTGCGCCGCTTTCGGCTGTGGGGCAGCCTGCAGCAGCGGGAAAGAAGGGAATCTCACTGAAAGACAATTGGAGGCCCACCGGATGGGCCTACTGGGGCGCTCTTGGAACGTCGGGGAGCATCTTGAGATAATGGAAGCCCGAGTGGGACTGCGCTGAAGGCCTTTGGAGGCATCCTGAAAGCCTGAAGGATCGGCGGACGCATGAAGCCAGACCCAAGCGCGCACGTCGCTAATTACTATCCCCGTCGTCGTCGTTGCCGTCGTCGTCGTCGCCGTCGTCGCCGTCGACGTCGTCGTCCGTCGGCGGCGGCGTCGCCGTCGTCGTCGTTGTCGTCGTCATCGTCTTCGTTGTCGGCGGCGTCGTCGTCGCCGTCGTCGCCGTCGTCGTCGTCGCCGTCGCCGCCGCCGTCGCCGTCGTCGGCGTCGGCGTCGCCGCCGTCGTCGTCGTCGTCGTCGGCGCCGCCGTCGTCGTCGTCGTCGTCGGCTTCGACGTCGTCGTCGTAGTCGTCGTCCTCTTCTCGGGATCCCCAGCGGGCACGGTGCCCATGGCCACGGCGAGAGACCGCTCTTGCGCACGGCCGCCTCCCCCCCCCGCCCTGCCCTCGGCCTCGGGCCGCTCGGGCCCCGAGCGGCCGCCGGGTCAGGGCGATCGACTGATGGGCCTGTTTCCCACCACAACCACCACAAGTTGGAGGGGGAGGGTGTCCTCCTCCTCCTCCTCCTCCTCCTCCTCCTCCTCCTCCTCCTCCTCCTCCTCCTCCTTCCCCCCTCCAACTTATGGAGGTGGTGGTGGAAAACAGGCCTATCATCGACAGAAACCTCGGAGGCGCAGCCGCGGAATACACATGGAGCGGAGCCGAAACCCGATCGCGCAGCGCAAGCGATCCTCACTGCAGGCCAGGGACAGTAGAGAGCAGGAAACGGCAGTCTGGATAAGGCCCCAAAGGATCGGGGTCCAGAGGCAGGTAAACGGTGCACTCAAGCTCGGGAAGACCCTGGGCAAGTCCCCGAGCGCTCTCAGGCCAGGCGCAGCTGCTGCGAGCGCATCTCCCAAACCCCCAGAGATCCTCCGATAGGAATTGTTCGATCCGCGGTCCCGGAGCTCGGGGGGCAGATCTGCGCCCCAGACCCGTCCTTACCGGTACCGCTGCTCCCCAGACCTTTCGGGGTGCGTTCTGATTTGGAGTACCAGCACGGGGGACATGCTCCAGAACAGGGACATGCCGTAGACGGATCTACCCTTCCTCCGACAATAACTGCGGCGGACGCAACGGCCGCGTTGCCTATAGACATATACACCCCGAATGCGTCTGCATACGTTACGGCACCCAATGTGTCCGTAGACGTTTGTGACTAGAACGTGAGAACGGTATTTTGCCTAGGCCCGAGGTATTAATGTTCTAGAAGCAGGTAGACTAGGCCCTCCAACCTCTGACTATAATTTTAAGGCGAATCCAGCCGCGGCGACGAGGGCCTCCCGGGAGGCCTACAAAGACAAAGCGCATCCTCAATACATCGCCGATGCATCGGCGATGCGTCGGCGACGTCGGCGTGGAGAAATTCGGCCTCCGCATCGAGCCGCATCGGCGATGCATCGCCGATGCATCGCCGATGCGGCCTGATCCTCCGACCCAATCTACTCGGACTGCACTTGGGATTGGGAACGGCAATAAGGTCTGGCTCAAAAAAAATGATTTCGACGGCTGCTGGGGCGAATCAGGTCGAGCTGGGTCCAACAAACCTTCCTGGAAACCTCCAGGGGGAGGCCCAGCTTTTCCTGCTCGGAGGAGAAAAGCCTCTGCGAGCCCAAGTCGGCGGTGCATCGGCGCCATCGGCGTGGAGAAACCATGGCTCGACATCGAGCTGCATCGCCGATGCATCGCCGCTGAGGAGCGGTCCTCCAATTCTATCTACAGGGCAGCTTCTAATACATAGGATTTTAAACTTATAAGATTTTAATGCGTGATTACTTTATGCATCAATTTATGCATGAACCCATCGTTGTTTTTCTTACTAAGTCCCTGCATGTGTAATACATGATCCGCACGCGGAGCATGTATTAAAAACGGCACTGTAGCATCGCGTGTGGCGGCGGCGGCCCCGGCGAGTCGCTGTGCCTTGCGAGCGGATAGCGTGTCGCTCCGCTCTGTGGGGCTGGAGGCTCGGGAAAGCTCGAGGCGCTGACGCTGGGGGATCGGGAGGTGGATAGCATATCGCGCCGAGGCGTGGTGGGCCAGGACAAACCGAGCGCCACGCTATCCAGCACTCCCGACCGCACTTTGACCCCATCTGGGAGGTCAACGACAAGCTCGTGCCGTGAGGACCCCCGCGTTGGTTGCCGACACCGCGTGGATCGCTCGACCCTCAACCATCGGCGGCACTTCGAGCGCCACATCGCGCCACATTGGCCGAATCTGGGCCACTGGCGGCGTGCAACACCGAGCGCCCCGCGGAAGAGCCGCCGCAGCGACACAGCACGAACCTGTCGTAAAGAGACTCGATGTGCCCACCGTGCCGGAGGATGTCTGGGACCAGGCAGGGAGACGGGCACCATTTCCGCCAGCTTCCTGGGGAAACCGACAAAAACACGGAGAGCACCAGGGCACCCTTGCCAAATCGACCTTGAGCTTATACCTCGGTCCGACTGTATTTTCAACGAGCGGTGTGTTATCGCGCATCCTTAGTGGGGAAACCAACAAGTACCGATACCGCTAGTCCCTGGACCTCTCCCGGGGTGCGTTCTGACCAGAACTTCGAGGCGAATCCAGAGGTGGCGACGAAGGCCTTCCAGGAGGCCCAAGAAGGGGAAAACGGGGCGAAAGGTAGCAATATGGGTTGCTGTTCATCTGGCTTTTGGGTCACAACTCGGGTCTCCGGCGGGCGTCCGGGACGATCCGGGCAACCCCGGCACGCCCGCGGAGAGGCGCAGCTGCTGGCAGGCATCCCGAGGCTGGAAAACCGTCGAGAACTGCGAACACGCCCTCGAGCCTCGAACCTCGAGCCTCGAGCCTCGAGCCTCGAGCCTCGAGCCTCCTCCGGCTTCCGCCAGCCTTCCGCTGGCGTCCCCGTCGTCCCCTCCGTGGGCCGCGCACGCGCCGCGCCGCCCGCGCGCCGAGGCCGCGCCTCGTGGGGGCGGCGGCGCGCCGAGGCCCGCGCGCCCCGGCGCGGGCGCGGGCGGGCCCGGCCGGGCGGCGCCGCGCGGCGGCGGCGGCGGGCCTCCGCGGGCGCGGGCCGCCGGCGCCGCCGCGTCGCCGTCGGCTCCGTCGGCCGCCGCCCGTCGCCGCCCGTCGCCGCCGGCTCGAGGTCTCCCGGGGGGACCCCCCTGGTCGGGTCACGGAGGGACCAGGGCGGGAGGCTCCTCTTCGGCCCCCGGGGGCCCGCGCCGGGCCTCGGGGCCGTCAGAAAGCAGCTCGGGATGCAGAGCGGGTCCCGGAGGATGGGTCGAGACCTCTGGGTGCAACATTCTGCGAACATCACAAAGACGTCGGGGGTCTGGGTCGGTCGCACCGCCCGCCGCCGCCGCCGTGCTCGCCGCCACCGCCGCCGCCCTCGCGAAGAGAGTTGCAGGCAACCGAAAACCTCGACTCTGCCCTGACACCCTCGGGCCGAGG
>CAUYUJ010019760.1:732478-734978 GCA_963575745.1 Prorocentrum cordatum
GGTATCGGTACATTTCTGTCTCCCCAGGAAAGGAGCAGGGCTGGGAGAGGGCATCGGCGACATGCAGGAGTGACCCTGGGCAAGAGTGGCCTTGGTTTCACGGCTTTCGGAGGGCGCGGCGGGGCCAGATCCAAGCTCGCAGGCCAGTGCTTGGAGGGGACCCGTGTGGGCCCGCACCACAGGTCACTCCAGCCAAGGGCCACCCTTACGCGTAGCCGAGGGCATACGTTCAAGACCTGTCGCTTAGCGTGTCGCGGCGGCGGCCCCAGCGACACGGTAGGCCTTGCAAGCGGATCGCGTGTCGCTCCGCTCCGCGGGGCGGGAGGCCGGGAGCAGCTCCAGACGCTGCTGCTCGAGGGCTGGGCCGTGGTTGGCGTGTCGCGCCGAAGCGTGGTGGGCCAACACCGGCGGAGCGACACGCGAAGCACGGTTTCCCGACCGCATGGGACGAGGCGGGCCACGGCGACGGCGGCGGCTGCGCTGGGTTTAAGTCGGGCCTGTCCTCCTGCCAGGGGATTTTGGGCGAAAAATAAGAAATAGTCAAACAATACCCCAAAATGGATAAAAAAAAAAAAAACAATAATCAAAACTCAAAAAATAGTCCCCTGGCTATTTTTTGACTATGTTTGAATATTCCCCCTGTAGGGGGACAGGCCCGACTTAACACTGGGTTGAGGGAGGCTCAAGCCGCGCTGTGCTGAGGTCGAGGGAGAGGCCGGGAAGGGGCGGGGAAGCGGTGAAGCGGGCAGAGCCAGGCGGGAACCCAAACCAGCGGAACCACGAGAAGCCTGCGGCTGCCGGCGTCTCCCGAGTCTGGGTCCCTGGAGGACCAGCTCGAGCCCTGAGAACATCAAGAAACGGCTGGGATGAGAGGCTGATGCTGGAGCAGGGTTCGAAAGCTCTGGCCTGGAAGGCCCATGCCACTCACAAATCCTAGCGTCGGAGGGTCTGGGAGTCTGGGACGGGGGTTCACAGGAGGGGGGGGCAGTAGGGGCAGCAGAGGGTCGGGAACAAAAGGGGGAATGGGAGAGGGTAGTTGACGCGCGGGCGGGACAGGGAGGACGACGGTGCGCAGGAGCGGGTGGGAAGAGAATAGAGAGCAGGTGAGGAGGAGCTCATTTGGCAGGCCGACATTTGCCTCATCAACATCGAGCTCCTCCTCGTCATCTCGGGCTCCTCCTCCTCCGCCTCATCCTTCCCTTCTCCTCCTCCTGCTCCTCCTCCTCCTCCTCCTGCTCCTCCTCTTCATCTCTTTACCATCCTCCTCCTCCGACGACGACGGCGACGGCGACGGCGACGGCGACGGCGACGGTGACGGCGACGACGAGGGCGACGGCGGCGGCGACGGAGACAGCGACGGCGACGGCGGCGGCGACAGCGACTGCGGCGGCGGCGACGACGACGACGATGGCGGAGGCGGCGACGGCGGCGAAAGCGGCAGAGGCCTCCGGGCTCACTGAGGATCTCTGGAGATCCCCAGCAGCCCCTGGCGAAGGCCTCCACGGTGGCCTCACAAGGCGTCCAGACCCCTAAGACAAGCCAGATTCATACAAACGCCTCGAACTACGATCCTCGAGCACCGACCCTCGATCGATCGGCCGGCGGCGGCAGCGGATCGCTCAAGCTCGATCAGAACGCCTGCCAGGGCAGAGTCTCATATCCTTGCGGGTTTTCCGTCCCAGACTGGTTTCCGACAGCCCTGGGGCCCAGGAGCGGCCCCAGGGGGGCCGAAGTATGTGCAACCATCCGCCCTGAAATTTGTGCACGGCGATGGTGGTCTGGGTCCCCCCCCTGCAAAGTAAACCCCGAAACTTGTCCTGGGGTGCGCGTCGGCTAAGAGCCTCGAGGCAGATCCAGGCGTGGCCACAAGGGCGCGCCCAGGAAGGCCAAAAACTTGACCCTCGAGGCTGACGCGTCGGAGGCAGCGGCGGCCGTGTCCTGCGCGGCGACGGGGGCGCGACAACGACAGCCGCGGCCACGACGGCGGCAACGACAACGACCGCCACAGCGACCACGAGCGCGACGGCGGCGGCCACGACGACGCCCACCACCAACACGACGACGACGACCACCACCACCACCGCCGCCACGACGGTGGCGACGGCGCTGGCGGCGACGGCGACGCTGGCCACGGCGGCGGCAGAGACGGCGCGCCGCCGGCGATCGGCGGTGGCGTCGAGCGGCCGCGGCGAGCCGCCGCCTGCGCAGCGGCGGGGGCGCGCCGGCGCCCGCGGCGTCCGGCGGCGGCGCCGCCGCGCCGCAGCGGCTGGGCTGCTGCGGGGGCGGCAGCGGCCCCGGCGAGGCGAGGCCGAGAGCGGTCGGCGGCGTGCCGGGGCCTCGGCGCAGTGCGGCACGCCGGCGTCGGGCCGGCGGCCGTCCGCCGTCCGCCGCGACGACGTCCGCCGTCGTCGTCGTCGTCGTCGTCGTCGTCGTCGTCGTCGTCGTCGTCGTCGTCGTCGTCGTCGTCGTCGTCGTCGTCGTCGTCGCTGTCGTCGTCGTC
>CAUYUJ010019760.1:739978-752478 GCA_963575745.1 Prorocentrum cordatum
GGCCGTGCCCCTTCAGGGGCCCTGCTCCTTCGGGGCCCCGAAGGACGCTAAAAAGGTCCCATCTGTCGCCCCCCATGGCGCGCCCCCCAAACGACGCCTACCCCAGGATGACCGGCATCTGCACGCCCGGAACACAGGAATGATGTGGTCGCCCAAGGTCTCTCGCCATCCCGACGACGGGCGTCCCGAACTGAGAACACTCCTATGGACGTTGCTCTTCGCCCACCGCACGGAGCTCCCTCTCAGCAGCCATTTGGCTGCGCAGGTTTGTCTTCTCCTCCTCCTCCTCCTCCTTCTCCTCCTCCTCCTCCTCCTCTTGCTCCTCCTCCTCCTTCTCCTCCTCCTCCGCCTCCTCCTCCTTTTCCTACTTCTCATCCTCCTTCTCCTCCTCCCCCTCCTGCTCTCCCCCTTCCCTCCTGCTCTTCCCATGAACGTTGCTCTTCGCCCACCACAAGGAGCTCCTTTTCGTTGCTCAGTGATGCGCCGTCAGCAGCTATTTGGCTGCGCATGTTCGCCAACGGTTCAAGCCTTTGTTGACCGACGTCGCCGCGACCAAAATGAGCGTGAAACCGTCGAGCCTACACCTACAGCTGAAGCCGGGCGCCCGGAGGAACACCGGCGTGCACCGCCCTGGAAAGCTAGAATGGCATCGTGTTCAGGAGTGCAGGCCATCGCTGGACGGTCAGCGCTCTGGCCATCACGCCTGAAGGCCGCGGCTTGCAGCCAGGGACATCACCAGGACGGGCAGCAGGCCAATGCCCGCCGCGTGGGCGGCGCCGCCACAGTCGACGTTGCAATCTGACTGTGTCTTCACAATGTGCTGGCAAGACTGCTGCACTACTCTGTCTACACAACCCATTTCTCTTGCGCACCCCATCAGGTCCCCGATCTGGTCGCACGGCGACTCCTTTGTCTTCGCTTTCTCCGCGCAGCTGTCGACGAGCCCCCTGAGATCGGGCGTGGGATTGTCGCAGGCGGCGGGGTCGCAGCCGTCGATGTCGCTGAACACGCTGCCCCGCAGTATGCATCTGCAGGCATCTGTAGGGTCGACCTGGCATTGCGCCTCGTCATCACCAGCCACACAGGCGGCCAGGGTCGCGAGCGCGGCCCAGCGGGCGACGCGGAGCGTCATCTCCGAAATGTTTCCCTGGATGGCGGCCCGCCTGTTCACAAGCGATATGCTGCGCAGGGGGCGAGCGCTCTCGCGGACAGGCCTGGGCCAAAACGACTGCGGACCGTTCAGGTTGCCAGGTGCGGAGCGTGCACACGCGCCGGAAAAAAACAACGGAGGTGCACCTTTGGGCTGGGATGGCGGTCTACGCCGCCCCGTCGCCGCCCATCGTCAAAGCCTGGCTGGCGATCTGGCAATTCCGTGCTCGCCGTCGCCGCCCCGTCGCCGCCTAGATTTTCCTTCCTAACGGGAAATATATTATACCCCGCCCACCCGGTTTATCGACCCCCTTTTTCGTATTGCAATTTACAAACGAATCTGCCCCATCGTCGATCCCAGACATGAACTCGTAGCTTTCCCAACCCAACCGGTATCGACCCCCCCCGTCATCCTTTGCAACAAATAGCGCGCACTCGTCATAAGTCTCCAATACCCCCTTACAAATAATGGGACGAAGTGCGCACGCGCGCGTCGTCGCGCGCGCATGCCGAAATCTTTCGAAAACCTTTGGTTTCGGAAGGATTTCAAAACCGCGTCAAAAAACATCAAACACACATGGTATCTCAACATCAATTTTCAAACAAAAACGTGCGCTCGCGCTTTTGTGAACTCTCACTAAAACAATAGGTGTTTGTTCAACATGCTCCTGACTTTATGAATTTGGCGCCGCATGCCGGCATCAATCGCACGCCCTCGCGCGCGCGCTGGATGGACACGATCCGTGTCACATAAAACCATGCGGGCCATTCTCGCGCGTCGGCCGCGCGCGCGCATGTCGAGCTCTCTCCAAAACCTTCATCACAGACACGAGGACGCCGTCATCGTCGCGGGCGCAATCAGCATCGGCGTACTATGCAATTCCCGCCTCAGCGCCGCGCACGGTGGTTTTTAGGAGTGTGCACAAGCGCCACGGATTGAGGGCGGCTCGGTTTCACATTCTAGCTCTCGCCTCAGCACCGCGCGCACTCGCCATCAACATTTGCACGATTTTCGCGGATAGAGGGCGGCTCTGTTTCTAAATATAGCTCTCGCTTCAGCGCCGCGCACATTGTTTTTTTTGTTTCAACATGTGCACGGATTCCACCGATTGAGGGCGGTTCGGTTCCAAATTCTAGCTCCCGCCTCATCGCCGCGCGCGCTCGTTTTTTAGAATGTGCACGATCTCCACAGATTGAGGGCCCGCTTCAAAATCTAGACTTCGCATCAGCGCCGCGCACATTCGATTTTAGACAGGTGCACGAGATTCACGGTTCGAAGGCGGCCTCTCAATATACATATTTATATATACATACGTACACGTATATATACATATATATATGTGTACATTCATGCATATGTATGTGTATATATGAACTTAAATGTCCATAATCATTCATATACATCTATAAAAAAATACATGTATATGGTAGGGGGGCTCCCAAAATCTACCTGTTTGTTCTTCCGTTTCGCTTTGCTACTGCCGTTATGTTCTTCCGTTTCGCTGTGCTACGGCCGTTGCGTTGTTGTTTGTGTTGCCTTTTCCGTTTGATGCTTTCCCCTAGCTCTTTGTCCGAAGAATTCGCTTCTGAGTCTTGCGAGTTCAACCTGGTTGACTACCTAAAGTTTGAAATAATTCCGAAGAAACAAAAACACCAGGAACATAAACCAAAAAAAACTGAAAGCACGAAAAGAAGGAGCGAGAACCCTCTGTTTTCACAGGGGCCACCTGTTTCGGAAAAGGAAAACCAAAGGCTCGACCGTGAAAGCACAAGGTGTCCT
Organism: Prorocentrum cordatum; assembly: GCA_963575745.1. Classification (NCBI taxonomy): domain Eukaryota; class Dinophyceae; order Prorocentrales; family Prorocentraceae; genus Prorocentrum; species Prorocentrum cordatum. The sequence goes on from CAUYUJ010019760.1 coordinate 742,908, forward strand.
TTGATTTTATGTGCTTGTCTAAACAAAAAACACGGTAAAGCGGGAGTGCGATCCCTGTACAGGCACGAGGCTCACTTCTCTCCATTACCGCTCGTCCGCGGAAAAAAAAACAAATAACAGTTCAAGGGATACTTCTGCTGCCACCAACAAAATTATGATGTTCCTCCTCCGGAACAGGTGGCCCCTGTGAAAACACAAGGTCCCCGTTGATTGTTTATGTTGTTTGCTGTCCAGTTGTTTTTCCCATGTGTTTTGCCTTGTCGGGGTTCAGATTTCCAAGGAAACCCGAAATATGAGAAAACAACAAACGGGAGAAACAAAATCAAACATCATGTGTTTCCGAAAAAGGGAAACCAAAGGCTTGACTGTGAAATCTCAAGGTTTTTTTGATCTCTACTTGAAAACGGGGGTGTGATCCTTGCGCAGACACAAAAATCACCTGTCTGCACTACCGCTTTTCTTTTTGTGTAGATCAACCCCGAACATTCGAAGAGAACCTGGTGTATCCAAATCAAACCTTTGATTTTCCTCCTCCGAAAACAGTTGACCCCTATGAAAACACAAAACTGCCGCTTATGTTTCATGGCTTTTGTTCCGTTGCTTCTTTTTCTTGTTCTTCTGGTTTATAAATTGCCCGTTCTGCTTTCTCGGGGTTAGAGTTCTAACATGTCCGACCCCCCCCCCCACGCATACACACACACGCACACAAACAAAAAACGGTAAATGGAAAAGTAGAGACATATGGAAATCTTGCGTTTTCACAGGGGGGGGCACTTGTTCCAGAGAAAGAAAATCAAAAGTTTGACCATGGAAAACACAAAGATGCCTTTGATTCGTATTTGTCGTTCAAAGACAAAGCGGTAACGCGGAAATGTGATCCTTGCGCGGCCACAAGGATCACCTGTCCCCACTACCGGCTGTTCATAGAACAACTAATTCAAATCAAAGGCGACCTTGTGTTTTCATTCGCAGAACTTGATTTCTCTTCTCTGAAACAGGTGATCCCTGTGAAAAGCACTAGGTTCCCGCCGATGTACTTACATGTGTATCTTCATTTGTGGGGTTCCCACGTTGTTTTATGACTCGCTGCGATTCTCGCTCGAACCATGTCTGATGGAAGAGCGATCTCAGAAGGAATTCGCGATGAACAAAACCCAATGCCCCCCCGGGCGTGGCCTTTGAATTTCCAGCCCGCTGCTAGAAGGCGGGGGTTTGGAATTTCAAAGACCACGCCCGGGGGGGGAGCGAAGCGCTGCATCTTCGACGAACTCGCGATATCATCTCCTGACCAGCGGTTCGTCATTACCGACGCACTCGAAGAACTACAAGAGGAATCTGGCGTCAAATACAGGGCGAGTTGCGCCTCGGCAGCCAAGCCACTGCTCAGCGAATTGCCACTCGCGTCTGGTCGCGCCACCCCGCGTGAGGAGCTGCCGCCGCAACTCGCACCAAATGTTGCTGGCGCCTGCTTGTACCGCACAGTCCGGCACCTGGAGGTCGCCTTCAACCAGGCTCGGCCGCCGTGCGACGGCCCCCACAGCGCTCGCAGATTCAGTGACAATTGGGGCCATGATTCTCAGAGGGGGCCGTCAATATGATGGCTTCAGGAATGCGACATGACGATCAATAACGTTGTGCGCGCGCACTCCGGAATCGTTCGTTGGCAGCCGCACGCGGAAAGATTTGGACATTTCGTGGCCTTGAAGATGCGCGGGGGCGAGGTTGACATTTACGATGCCGCCATTGGGTCGGTTGTTCGGGCACCCATTTATCACTTCGCGTCGGCCGCGCTGAGATTGGACAGCGCGCGCTGTCATTGCGCCAAATGGCGCGATGCATCTGATCCCCCCGCATTGGCAGGCGCGGCCTACGACGACCCAGGGCCTGGCCCTAGACGCATGAAGCGTTGCCAGAACAAGGCTGTTCAAAAGGGTCCAATGAAAAAGATTGCCGAAGGGCCCGCGCCGCGCCCCCCCGCGCCCAAGCGAGGAAAACGGCGCGTGCATGCGCGGACTGAGAAGCTCGACAAAAAGAAATCCCCTGCGCCGCGGAAGAAGACTCCGCGTGTCAGGCACGAAGTGCCACGCCGAGCGGAAGGTGCAGAAGTGGGCCATGAGCATAGAGAAAGTCGGCACATGACTGAACTACTATTGGTCAATGAGACAACGCACTCTCGCCCGTTCTGCGGCGCGTACAACGTCGGGAAGTTGCGGCGGCGTAAAGGCAGCGGTTCTCTGGGCTACAGGTGCAAAGCCAAGGGCTAACAAAATCACGCACTGCCCCATGCTCATCACATGGTCTTCACTGCGGGCAGTGGCAGGGGTTCAGGCGCTGGCGTCGCAGGCGAAACTGCCCCTGGGGATCGCAACTGGTTTGGCGACAGCGCATTGCAATGCGTCGCGGGAGCGCGATGAGAAATGCGCGAGGCGATTTGCGTCGCGACTTGGCGCTGCTCGCCCCCGTTTCGCGAGGATGCAGGAACCGAAGATCAAGTTCGAACCCGGGGACAATCGCGCGCGGCACGATGTGAAAGCAGACGAAGTTGACCCGAGCAAGGAGATGGTCGACGTCGGGAGCAGCAAGAGGGCGAAATGGCACCAGTGGGGAGGGATTGCTCAGAGAGGCGCGCCATCTTCGCCGGCGATGTCCAGGGCGCCCCGAAGACCGCGAAGGCGCGATCGCCAGGCCCCGGGCCAACCACAAGGAAGGACAGGGAACCTCAGGCGGCGAAGTGGTTGCGCGGTCGCCGCGCGCCCCCGCGCGCCTACGGCCCTCGTTCTTGCGAGATGGGGGCCAAAGACAAGTCGATGGCTTCATTCGCGACCTTGTGGCTCACAAGGAAAAGAACGTGAATCGCAAGGGGGCGCGGCCCAAGCGCGTTCAGCTGCTCCGCCGCCACGCGCCCGATGGAGACGCCATCTGCACCGAGGGTGGCGCGCAGATCCATCGATGGGATCAGGCGCCATGCGCGCGCTATAATGGGGGGCAGGCCCCCTGCCATTAACCAGCGCTCTTGGGGCGGTCTCGCCCGCTCTGCCCAGCGGCTACCCTGGAACGCTGGGCAGGGCCGCCGGTCGGAAACCAGGGCGATGTTTGCTGAGTTGGGCTCGAAGGATTGGGCCGTGACATTGCCGCCCTGTCAAGCGCCCTTGCTGCCGCGCCTTTCGCCGGCCGAATGAAAAAGGGGGCGATCAATGCGCTCGCGCCGCCGTCGCGCGATCGTCAGCGACATGGGTCGTCGTCGGCGACGCGCGCCGCCGCCAGCTGACAACACATGTTGCGCGCGACCTGCGATCGAACGATTGACGCAACAGCTTGTCACTTTGTTTTTGCTGAGAGGACCGAAAGATGGATCTGGGGCCCACCGCCTAGCATATCTCTGTATATAAAGGTACATATGTGCATATACATATGTGTATATATAGCTCTCGTCTGAACTCCTCGCGCGCTCGCCCATTGCAAGCTTGCGAGAGCTTCGCGGATCGCGGGCGGCTCGGCTTCGCAATGTGGCTCTCGCCACAGCGCCGCGCGCGCCCGCCATGAGGAATTTGCACGAGTTGCGCGGGCGGCTCGGTTTCCAAATCTGGCCCCCGCCCTAACGCCGCGCGCATTGGTCTCCTAAAAATGCGCGCGACTTTCGACCGTTCAAGCATTGAAGTTCCAAGCGCTGGCTCGCGCAAGTAGTTCTCGGCGCCGACGGCCGCCCCCCGCACCCGCCGCGCCCCAGCCGCCGCGCCCGCCCCGCGCGGAACCATATCTTCAGCGCGGCAGGGCCGCGAGAATAAATGCTCCCGCCCGCGAGAATTCGCCAGATGTAATGATGAAGTACCACATGTCGAATAAGAAGGCAAACAAAAATTAAATACCAGGAAGAGTAGTAGTAGCAGTAGTAAAAAATACTTGCAGTAGTAGCAGTACTCGCAGTAGTAATAGTGATGGGTAACGTTGCGATGCAATCGTTGAATTATAATATTAGTTGCTTATATGCTGCATCATATGAAATGCACCTAATACTGTCAATAATGGTATCAGTACTAAGCAGCACTGCGTTCTGTTCTTCGAAGGGAGCTTGAGTCCGAAGCTTCCTTTCTCGCTCTCCGAATCGCTCCCGCCCGATGCGATTCTTGACCCTTGCTGAGAAATTGATGTCCGTCGGCCGCCCTAGGGGGCGGTCCGCCCCGGGGCATTGCGCCCGCCCCGCACGGAGCGGTATCTGCAGCGCTGCGGAACCGCGAAAATGAATATTCCCGCCCGCGAGACATCGCAGGCGCACGGAAAAGCATCAACTCCCGCCATCCGACGAAGCGGCGCAACTATGTCGCAATCAATGCGTAGTCATAATAATGTTTTTTTGGCAGAAAACATATTGTAGTAGTAACCGAAAGAAGTACGAGTAAGTTTGCAATGCAACTGCAATGGTAGAAGCGATGGCTGAAATGTCATCTATATATACACATATTGAAAACAATATTGTCTGTAGTAACATCGGAAGTAAAAGCGCAACATGATAATTCTTCGAGGGGAGCTGGAATCCGAAGCTTCCTCTCTCCCTCTCCGAACCGCCACCGCCCTCTGCTGTTTCTACTGTAAGTCGCGATGAGGACTTGATGTTTGTCGGCCGTCCTAGGGGGCGGCCCAGCCCCGGGCGCTGCGCCCGCCCCGCACGGAGCCTTTGTTTTGCACCTGTGAGCACGGACAATAACGAATGCCCGCCACTCGGCGATGCGATATAAGTACTTCTCAACCGTCACCGTCGTATAATAGCAATGTCGCCAGAGATAATAACAACTACAACAAGCAGATACGTTAGTAAAACGTCTGGTGCGACTTAATACAACCAGTCTCCAAACTGATAATAATTATTGGTAGAAGAAGAACTACTAGAAGTAGTAGTAGTAGTAGTAGTAGTAGTAGTAGTAGTAGTAGTGGTGGTGGTGGTGGTAGTAGTAGTAGTAATAGTACTAGTAGTAGTAGTAGTAGTAGTAGTAGTAGTAGTAGTAGTAGTAGTAGTAGTAGTAGTAGTAGTAGTAGTAGTAGTAGTAGTAGTAGTAGTAGTAGTAGTAGTAGTAGTAGTAGTAGTAGTAGTAGTAGTAGTAGTAGTAGTAGTAGTAGTAGTAGTAGTAGTAGTAGTAGTAGTAGTAGTAGTAGTAGTAGTAGTAGTAGTAGTAGTAGTAGTAGTAGTAGTAGTAGTAGTAGTAGTAGTAGTAGTAGTAGTAGTAGTAGTAGTAGTAGTAGGAGTAGTAGTAGTAGTAGTAGTAGTAGTAGTAGTAGTAGTAGTGGTAATAGTAGTGGTCATAGTTATAGTAGTAGCAGTAGCAGTCATAGTAGTACTAGAGATAAGAGTAATAATTCTAGTCGTAATTCCAATACTATACGCACTACCTAGAATAGCCGCAATATTTAGAAAAAGGGTACCTGAAGCCTTTGCTGGCCGAGCTAAGCCTGCGCTGGCGATCGGGCGGCCCGCGCGCGAGCGGGCCGCCCGAAATCCAATTGGTCACCGTTAGAAATTCGTCTCAGTTTCCAAATGAACATGCCGAATTTTCCATTGCGGACAACTAGAATGCAGCACGCGCGCCTCCGCGCGCCCGCGCGCGATCGGATGGCCGCGCGAGGGCGGGTCATCTGAAATCCGGCTGGTCACCCTTAAGGTCTCACATCAGCTTCGAAACCATCATGACAGCGCTGCCACTGCGGACAAACAAAAATCCCCACGCGCGAGTCCGCGCGGGCACGCGATCGGACGATCCACGCGCGGGCGGGTTACAGGAAATCCTGTTGGTCACCGTTAAGGGTCACTTCAGTTTCCAGGCCAACATAATGGCTTCCCATGGCGGACCACAAAAAAAGAATTCCCCATGCGCGCCTCCGCACGCGCGCGCCAGCGCGATCGGGTGACCCACGCGCGGGCGTGTCACCCGAAATCCGGCTAGTCACCGTTAGTGGTTCACCTTCAATTTCCAAGCCAGGTCAACATGCCGACCTTTCCCTTGTAAGCTAAACATAAAATTTCCCACGCGCGCGTCCGCGCGCGCGCGCGATCGGGTGACCCACGCGCGGGCCGGTCACCCGAAATCCAATTGGTCACCGTCACGAGTTCGAATTGCCGCTCGCGGGCGCAACAGCACGCGCCACGCACGCGTCCGCGCGGGCGCGATCGGGTGACAACGCGCGGGAGGGTCACCCGAAATCCGGCTGGTCACCTTTACGGGTTCACTTCGGTTTCCAAGCCGACATGGCGTCTTTGCCATTGCGAACAACAAAAAAGAAAATTCCCCACGTGCGCTTCCGCGCTGGCGCGCGAGCGCGATCGGGTGACCCGCGCGCGGGCGGGTCACCCGAAATCCGGCTGGTCACCGTCAAGGGTTCACTTCAGCTTCCACGCCAACATGGCAACCTTTCCACGGTGGACAAACACAGAACTCCCATAGGGCCCATGAGATTTTAGAGGGCCTTCATGACTCACAGGGCTCATGAAGGTCATAGGGCTCAGAAGGCTCATGAGGGGTTCGTGTTGCTCATAGGGCTCATAAAGCTCATGGAGCCTGTAAGGCTTATTGGGCACATGGGACTCATCGAACTCATAGGGGGTCATAGGGTTTAAGCAGCGCTTAAGCGAGAGCCACATTTTGAAAACAAGCCGCCATCAATCCGTGAAACTCTTGCAAGTTTTTGACACGAACGTGCGCGGCGCTGACGCGAAAACCATATTTTGAAAAAGAGCGGCCCTTAATACGTTTTCAAAACGCATGCGCGCGGCGCTGGGGCGACAATTAGATTTTGAAAACAAGCCGCCTTCCATCCGTGACACTCATTCAAATGTTTGAAGCGAGTGCGCGCGGCGCTGCAGCGAGAACTAGATATTGAAAACGGGCCGTCTTCCGTCCGTGAAATGCTTGCAACGTTTTCAAAACGAACGCGCGCGGCGCAAACGAGCCGCCCTCCGCGCTAAGGCGAGAACAACATATTGAAAACGAGCCACACCCAATCCGCAAAAATCTTGCAATAATTTCAAAACGAAGGTGAGCGGCGCTGAGGCGAGAACTAAATCTCGAAAACGAGCCGCCCTCCATCCGCGAAGCTCTCGCAAGTTTGTTCAAAACGAATGCGCGCGGCGTTGAAGCAAAAACCACATTTTGAAAACGAATCGACCTCTACTAGCCGCGAAACTATTGCAAATTCAAATATCGAGTGCGCGCAACGCTGAGGCGATAACGACATTTTGAAAACGCGCCGCCCTCCATCCGTGAAGCTCTTGCCACGTTGTTGCAAAGAATGCGCGCGGCGCTAGAACGCGAATACAATATTTTGACAACGAGCCGCCCTCCATCCGTGAATTGATTGCAACATGTTTTGCAACGTGTTCAAAACGAATGCGCGCGGCGCTGAAGCGAGAGCAACATGTTGGAAACGAGCCGCCCTCCATCCGCAAAGCTCTTGCAAATTCGAACATCGGATATGCGCGGCGCTGAGGCGAGAACCACATTTTGAAAACGAGCTGCCCTCAATCAGCGAAGCTCTTGCAACTGTTTGAATCGAATGTGCGCGGCGCTGAGGCGAGAGCGACGAGCCGCCCTGTATCAGTGAAACTCTTGCCAGCTTTTGAAGCGAATGCGCGCGGCGCTAAAGCGATAGCCACATCGTCCTTCCGGCGCGGGGATACCGTTTCCTGGTTCGGAAGTGTTATCCTTCAGCCGGAAAGGGAGGGGTGGGGGAGGGTTTCTGAAATACTTCTCAGGGCCATCATCCCAGTTCAACCATAATCCCCCCCTTTCATCCTCTGCAAAGGCACTGTACGCCCACACTCGTTTATCGAACGTCAGCAGTTTCCAGCAACCCCGTGCAACAGAGTGATCGAAGTGCACGCGCGCGCGCCGTCGCGAGCGCATGCCGAAATCCTTCAAAAACCAAGGGTTTCGTGAGGATGCCAAAATCAAGCGCCCCGATAACATATAAAACACACATGGTTTCGCAACGAAAACTTGCACGCACAAACAACGTGTACCCTGGCTCTTGCGAATTGTTTGTAATTAAAGATGGTGTTGCTCTTTAAAAGGATCTTCATAACTTGATACCAAGCGGGCCTCTCGCGCGCACATGTCGGAATCGCTCGAACGCCCTGGGCGCATACCGTCGCAAGAATCCTGTGCACAAAACGGGACAAAACTCACGCGCGCACGTCGTCGCGCGCGCATGCCGAAATCATTATGTAACAACTATGGTTTTCGAACGGATTTCAACATCCACTGGCCCGGAAACATTAACAGTGAGGGGGCCGAGCGGTCATTCACTGTCCCTGGGCGCGTGGCTGAAGTGAGAGCGATGCGGATTATGGTGGTTGGTTGTGTTTGTTTGTTTGTTTGTGTTGTTGTTGGTGTTGTTGCTGCTGTTGTTGATGTTGTTGTTGTTGTCGTCGTGGTCGTCGTTGTTGTTGTGGGTGGGTACTCGTTTCCAAAAAATCGGATCTGCGGAAACGGTCCCGCGCGTTCTCGCCTCGACGCCAGCTACATGTTCTCTGAAAGCGAGGCTCCCACGCAAGTGTTGGCTTAAGTGTAAAAGTGTGCCTTTGAAGGCCAGGCTGCGACGACAACGGCCCCCGCTCGATACTTCCTCACAATTTACCCCAGGACACCCTGGCCACAGAGGCCCCCGAACTCAGGAACGGCGCTCTCGCTCGAGAGTTCCTCGCAATCCAATCACATCGGCGGAGGCCCAGCCACGACGACAAGGGCTCCTGCTCGATAACTTTCCACGATTTACTCCGAGAGCCCCTGGCCAAAAAGGCACCCGAACTCAGGAACGGCGCTCTCGCTCGAAACTTTCTCGCGATTCAGTCAAAGCGGTAGAGAGAAGGGCTCTCGTTCGATACTTCCTCGAGATGTACTCGCAGAGGCCATTGCCAGAGAGGCCCCCGAACTCAAGAGTGGCGCTCTTGCTCTAGATTTTCTAGATCGGTCAAGCTGGTAGAAGCCCAGACATGGCGGCACGGGTTCCCGTTAGATATTTCTCAATATGTATTCCGAAAGCCCCTGGCCTGGCAGAAAAGGCCCAAAACTCAGAAACGGCGCTGTCGCTCGAGAATGCCTCGCACTTCGGTCAGTGGACGAAGAGGCAGCGATTCCCCCCGAAATGGGGTGCGATCGAAGAGAAAGTGGGCGGGTATCAAGGGGTGAGATATACGGAATGCAAAACACGCGTGCCAGTAAGAGCGAACAGTATGGAAATGAGTGATGTTGTTGTTGTTGTTGTTGAACTCTCGCGGTGGAAGAAGAAGTATTGTTGTTATTGTTGATCCCCCTCCGGTGACCATTGTGTTCTTCAATTGAAATTATTCCGCCTGGGCTCGCACCCTTTTTTATCAAGGGAAGGTCACTAAGCTCAAAATGCGCTCCTGGCCTCGGAATTACAAAAACAGCAACGGTTCCGGCCTAAGACTTTCTCACATTTTACCAAGACCCCCGCTCCAGCCTGAGATCCCCTCGCAATTTACTCAGGAATCGCGCTCTCGCATGGGACTTCCTAACAATTATGTTACAAGAATCGCTGCCTCGGCGCTCTAGAGTCGCGCTTT
>CAUYUJ010019760.1:757478-777701 GCA_963575745.1 Prorocentrum cordatum
CCGTCAAGAACAAAACCGTCTGCTAACGGTTGCTGCATAGGTTGGTCAGGGGGAAAAGGGGGAGGAGGAGGAGGAGGATGAGGAGGAGGAGGAGGAGGAGGAGGAGGAGGAGAAGGAGAAGGAGGAGAAGGAGAAGGAGGAGGAGGAGGAGGGGGGGAAGAAGAAGGAGGAGGAGGAAGGTGAGGAAGAGAAGGGGGGGCAGGCGGAGGAGGAGGAGGAGGAAGAACAGGAGGAGCACGAAAGGAGGGGAGGAAGAAGGTGCGTAGGAGGAGGCAAGGAGAGGGTGCGGAGGAGGAGGAGGAATAGGAGGAGGAGGAGGAGGAGGAGGAGGAGGAGGAGGAGGAGGATGAGGAGGAGGATAAGGAGGAGGAAGGGAGGAGGAGGAGTAGGGGGGAGGGGGAGGAGGACGAGGATGATGAGGAGGACGAGGAAGAAAAGGAGGAGGAGGAGGAGGAGGAGGAAGGTGAGGAAGAAAAGGGGGGGACAAGGCAGAGGAGGAGGAAGAGGAGGAGCACGGGAGGAGAAAGCAAAAGAGGAAGAGGAGGAGGAGGAATAGGAGGAGGAAGAGGAGGAGGCGGAGGAGAAGGAGGAGGAATACAGGAGGAGAAGAAAAAGCAGGAGGAAGGGGAGGAGGAAAAGGAGAAAGAGGAGGAGGAGGAGGAGGAGGAGGAGAAGAAGGAAGAGGACCAACAGCAGCAATAGCAGCAGCACGGCCGCGAAACCATGCTATTCACGCTTTTTGTTGCTTTGTTTTGTTATTGCTTTCGGTCGGTGATACCACCAAGCTCTGTTATTCACATGCTGTTTTGTTTTTTTGGTTTTCAGACATTCCAAAAACTGCCTCGCTAGGAATTTGTACCGGACCTTTCGAAACCAGACAACCCCACCCCTAAAAAAACCTGTGAATAGCAGTGTTTGGTGGCATCGTCGACACCCCAAACAAAAAAACATAATATGTGTAGAATATGGCTTCGTGGCCACAGTCTACCAAACACTAATATTCTCATGTTTGGGGTGTTTTCATTGGGAATCAAAAAAGAGAAACACATGTGAATAGCATGATGTCGTGGCCACAAGGCCACCAAACACTGCTATTCACAGGTTTGTGTGGTTTTTCGGCGTCCGCCAGACTCCTGCAAAGTTTGCAGATCCTTTGAGAACAAAAAACATGTGAATAGCAGCATTTGGTGGTATCACCGACCGACCCCCCCAAAAAAAATAACAAAAAACTGAGAATATCATGGTTTCGTGGTAGCCCTCCTCCCACAAGTTGTTTCGGCGGAGGAGGAGGATCAGGAGGAGGAGGACGAGGAGGAGGAGGGGGAGAAGGAGGAATAAGAAACACAACGGAGGAGAAAAATGAGCACGAGGAGGAGGAACAGGAGGAACTGAGAGAAAACAAAAAAACGAGCGCAGGGATAGGGCCACATGGGGTGCTGGGGGGGAGCTGACCATATACATATACATATATACACACAACAAAAACATGTGCCGGAGCGCGCGTCGTCGCGGGCGCATGACGAAACCTTTGGGGACCGCCGCGTGTCGTAGGGAAATCAAAATAGATTGCCCCGGAAGCGTGATACGTGAATGGTTTTGCAACACCAATGTTCCGAAAGGCTTGCTGTCGCGCCCTGCGAATTGTTCAGAAAACCGTTCCTTGACATGTTCACCACATTGAACCCAACGGGCCCTTCGCGCCGCGCGTCGCGCCGCGCGTCGAAATCATTCGAACGCTTTTGCGCGCGGGGTGGGTGGGTGGGTGGGGGCGCGATCCGCGTCGAACAACGCCATGCGGACCACTCTCGCGCGTCGGCCACGCGCGCATGTCGAACTCCTTTCAAAACCTTCGTCACCGACGCGAGGACGCCGTCGTCGCCAGCGCGAGCAGCATCGGCACCGTCACTGGCCTTGCCGTCGTCGCTGACACCATCGTTACCAGCATCGCTGCTCTCATCAACGCGCCCACCGCTGTCGAAATTGCCATGATATCGCGCCAGCCGAAAACGCCGACTCGCACTGAAGTGCCCGCTGGGGAAGTGCCCGGCGGTCAGCGCCACCGCGGCAGCGTCAGCCACGCCAAACTAGCTGGCCGCCGCGCGAGCGAAAACGCGCGGGCTAGCGCGGCCGCTGAGGCGAACGAGCCAACACCACGCACTCATCGCAATCGCCGCCGCACGGGTTTTTCAAATCGAGTTGCGAGTGGGCGGGTGGGAAAATTGCGCGAGCAGCGGAACTGTCAATGTCCAGCTCGGCAGGGTAAATTGCGCAGCGTGGACTGCACAATAAATATTTCCCTCTCTAAAGAAATCAAGATGCACTGACCTGGCCCGAGGACGTAGCACGCGAACCCGGGGATGTGCAATTTACACGCGATTGCTCCCCGTCGTTCAATTTCCATGCAGCGGGGTCGATGCGCAAGAAACCCACCGCAAAAACCCGACCTGGGTTTTTGGAACTTCGGCTGCGAACGCAGAAACCCGGGGCGCCCTGTCCCGAGCGGTTTCTTGACTGATGGCGTCAAGCAATTTGACATGAAGAAACCCAAAGCGATCGAGAATGCGAGCTGCGGGCCTTGCGCAAACAGAAAGGCTGCGATTTCTCCTCGCGGGAATAAGAAACTCTGCGCCCGCTTGACTCAGGCCATGGCAGCCCCGACATGCGCCCCGAAATGTGCCCACTTTCGGGCGCCCGCCCCGACGCGCGCTACTAGCGCCCGCCCACCTGACAAACTGGCGAACACCCGCGGGTGGATGGGCAACACGGGGCGAATAATCCGAATGGCAGGCGAAGAAACCCAAGGCACCCCGAATGCCCGGAAGTTTCTTAAAGGTTCGGGCGCGCGCCCCGACACTGACCGACTGCAGCGTCTTCGAAATTGCGGCGACCTTCCGCGCCGAACGCCGGCCAAGGAAACCCTGGGGCACCCCGCGAAACTTAGGGTGTTCCTTGTCATGGTCCACCACTGTATGAATCATGGCATCCCAGCAAGGCCGGCATCTCCCCGCACGCACCCCGTCTTCGCCAAATAATGCCACACGCGCGCGCTGGCAAACCAAAGATCGCACATGTTCAAGAAACCCCGGCAACCGACGACACCAGGTCCACGCGCGCGCGGAATCACGCGCGCATACCAAATTCCGTCATTACCCTTGGGTGTCGCAGGGGTGCCAAGATCGAGGTTCCCGGACGCACGCGAAGACACTGTTGCTCCATGGCGTTCCAAACAATCAGCGCGCGCCCTTGCGAACCCTCACAAACACAATAGTTCCTGCAACGTGCTCATCAAGTTCGACCAGGCAGCCCTCTCGCGCGGGCAGGTCCAAAACATGCCGCTCTTGCGTGCGTGGGTGGGGGGGGGGGGGATGCGCGACCGTTGTCAAATCGCGCAATGCGGGCCACTCGCGCGCGTCGGCAACGCGCGCGCGCCGAAATCCATCCAAAACCTTCATCACCGACACGTGGGCACATTTGTCGTTATCGGCGTGATCATCATCCGCGCCGTCAATGGCGCGCCGTCGTCATCGTCATCGTCGTCACCAACATCGCTACAATCATCATCGCGCCAGCCGTAGTCGAAGTGCCATGGTGCCGCGCCCGCCCGCGCCACCGACTCGCACTGAAGTGCCCGCGCGTCAACGCGGCTTGCGAAACGCGCTGCGAGGTAACCAGCAGCCAACACCACCGCGGCCGCGTCGGTCGAGCCAGACTAGCTGGACACTCTACGCGCGAGCCTGCGCGCGCTGGCGCGGCCGCAGCAATGCGCCAGCCAGCGCCAACCCGTCATGGCAATCGCCGCCGCGCGGACGTTGCAAACCGAGTTGCGGGTGCGCGGGTGGGATGATTGCGCGAGCAGTGGAGCTGACAACTCCAATTTCGGTAAAGTGAATTGCGCACCAGACCTTGCACACATAGAATGCACAACCTATATTCTCCTCTCTAGAAAAGAACTGCGATGCACCCCCTTTGGAAAGAAAAAAAACTCACTACGCCCACCTGGGCATGTGCACTTCAACGTGCGATTGTGCCTCGCATTCGACAAATAATGCGACGCGCACACCGGTTAATCGAAGAGTACACGTGTGCAAGAATCCCTGGCGACAATTCGCACCGAGCCCGCACGCGCGCGGAGTCGCGGGTGCACGCCGCATCCGTAGGGATGCCAAGACTGAGGTTCCCGAAATCATATGACAAAAAATGGTCGGCAAAAGGTGTTTCGACAGAAACTGCGAGCTTTTGCTAATTCTCACGAACACCATCGATGCATCGACCGACTTGTAAAACATCGACTGACTGGCGTCCCTCGCGCGCGCATGTTCAAACCATTACAACGCTCTAGCGCGCGTGCTGGGGGGGGCACGATTGATGTCCAATCATGTCATGCAGGCCACACGCGCCCCTTGGCCGCGCACGCACGCCGAAATCGTTCCAAAATCTTCACCACCGACACGTGGACACCAGTGTCATCGGCGTGACCAGCATCGGCGCCGTCAATGGCCTTGCCGTCGTCATCGTCATCGTCGCGGCCAGCATTGCTACAACCATCATCGCGTCTGCCGTACGTCGCCATGGCACAGCGCCTGCGCGAATCACCGACTGGCACTGCACTGCCCGCGCGTCAGCGCCGCCTGCGAGACGCGTTGGGAGGCGCCCAGCAGCCAACACCACCGCGGCCGCGTCGGTCGAGCCAGACTAGCTGGACACTCTGCGCGCGAGCCTGCGCGCGCTGGCGCGGCCGCAGCAATGCGCCAGCCAGCGCCAAGCAGTCATCGCAATCGCCGCATGGGTATTGCAAACCAAATTGCGGGTGTGCGGGTGAGATGATTGCGCGAGCAGTGGAGCTGGCTCCAGCTTCGGCAAGGCGAACAGCGCCACATTGATTGCACCACGCCGGCTGTATCGCTTAGATTGCATCACAAATATTGCACAACATAGACTGCACCACAGAAGCTGCAAACATACATTGCACAACATATATTGCACCACATACATTGAACCACACGGCTGTCACCATATAACTTGCAACAACCCTCCCCGAACAATGACTGAAATGAGGGAATCCTATCTCTGCTCTAAGGAAGTGGGCCTGTCTGTCGGTCCGGCGGCCACGCCCAGACTGGACGCTCGAACAAAGAAACGTCGACTCAGCCCTTCTGAACGGCCGGTACCTGGATGAGACAGGGCGCATGTCCTTCAAGGCCCGAAGGGGCGGACGACCTGCGGTGCCCGAGCAGAGATGGCCCTATTTCCCCGAACGCGCCATCTTGCAGGCTAAGAAGGGCATGTAGGGACTCATAGACGCGAAGCTGCTAGGAATACCAAGAGCATCGCGACACGATCATGTCACTACCCGGAGCTACGCGATCCCAGCTATGCCGGGACGAGTCTGGCCAAGTGATCGGGCTCATCGGCACACACGTGGATGACGACAGGATCGCTGGATCCCCGAAGTTCCTCGAGAACCAGGTCGCAGCGTTGAGAAGGATGCAATTCTACGGCAAGTCGCACACATTGAAAAGGGTTTCCACAACTGCGGGAGGTACCTCAAGCGGATCGACCAGGGCCGCATCTCTTGCACCCAGAAGAAATACACGGAGAGCATCGAGCGTATACCGTTGAGCGCGACGCGACGCAAGCAGAAGGAAAGCAAGATCACAGCAGACGAGCGTCAAGCAGTGTATATTGAGTCAACGGGCAAGTGCAGTGGCTAGTCAGATCGACGAAGATGGACCTCGCATTCCAGACAGCTGAAAGCCAGACGCGAGCTCAAGAACGGGACAGCACCGTGCAGGACATCATTGATCAGCAAGATGATCACAGATGCGAAGACGTACCTAGTGGAGACCAAATTCCAGAACATCGACCTGACCAATGCGGCGGTGGTCGCGATCGGCGGATGCAGCTTCGCAAACGCGGGCAAGAACACGACGACCAGCCAGGCCGGGCTCAACATCCTGATCGGGCGACAAAGAGAAATACAATTTTGCCCGAGGCGAACCGGCGAAGGTCACACCGATGCCTTGGAGATCGCATCGTAGCAAACGGGTTGCTCGTAGCACCCTGACGGCAGAGACTGTGGCAGCACTGGAAGCAGTCGAGAGTGGAGATCAGATGCGAGCTCATCTTGCGGAGATACATTACAATTGGACTACCAAGCTACCGAGGACGACTTGCGAAAATCAAGATGATACACGTGACGGATTGCCAATCTCTCTACGACCTACTCTGGAAGCGTGGCACGATTCCCAGCGAACGCAGACTACTGAATCGACGTCGAGGAACTTCGCAACGACATCGAGGAATCGGATCTCGTCTCTAAGTGGGTAAACACCTGGAAGATACTGGCCGACTGTCTGATCAAGAGCGACGCTCGGGTGGCTGACTAGATGCTTTGCGTTCTGAAGACGGGCTGCTACAGTCTCACTGGAGATCCGAAGGCTGACCAGGCAGTGGCAAAGATGAGGTACCAGCAGAAGGGCGAGCGCGGCGAGCACTACGGTGCCAAATACCCCAAACGAGTCCGACCAGCACAGCGGTAGTACGTCACAGAGGGCTACACGCGCTGCAACGAGGCAGTGGCCGACGTACGATTCGGAGGTAAGTTGGCCAAAGTTGGACCAACGCGGCGCCTCAAGTGGCGCATGACGGTCGCTCGGACGACGGACGACACCTGCAGCCACACGATCGATGACATGGTAGACTTGCACGGTCATGGAGTTACCCAACGACGAGACATGAACGACCACAGCGCGGATGACATCGAGTGGCAGGCGTTGACGCTACAGGTGGAGGGCGCGGCCGAGAACGACGATGACGACTGCTACGAGGAGCCCTACATGATGGAGGACGGCGTCGACTCGGAGTTTCTGATCGTGCAGGGACAGACTGGAGCAGCGGCGGCAGCTATGGCGGTGTGTGCTATATGCCGTATGGCGGTGGACCACGAGGGGACCACGAAGTCGCAAGGCAATCAGGCATAAAGAACAACGGCCACCTTCATCTCAAGGAGATGGCAAATCCATACCGGTTGATTCGACAGCGGTCTATGACGACGAGGGCATCGTGCGAGGCTGGCTGCACATACATGCGGACGACGAGATCTTCATCCTAGCGTTAGGTTCGGCAATAGCGACTACAGGCGGTCCACCGCCATATCGGGCGAGGAAAACTCAAACTCAAAAAGACTTCAAAACATCTATAATCCAAAACATGCGGAAATCTCAAATTCTTTAAACAAAACAAGAAACAACTCCAGGCCAAAACCTGCAAAAATCTCAGACTCTCAAACAACTTCAAAACATATCTAAGCCAAAACATGCGAAAACCTCAAACTCTAAAATGACTTGAAAACATAGTCAAACCAAAACCTGCGACAAACTCAAACTCCTAAAAAACTTCAAAGAAACTCTAAGCAGAAACCTGGGGATATCTCAAACCTAAAACAATCACTTTAAAGCGGAACTACAACATAACTCTACACAAACACATAACAGCATGCGGAAAAAACTAAGCAGAAAACATCAAAACGCCTAAAAAAAACATCAAACAACTTAAAACAACACAACAAACTCTAAAGACTCGAAACGCCTAAAAACTCAAAAACCAGACTCTAAAAAAAATGTAAAACAACTCTAAGAACTCTAAACAAAATCCAGAAAACAAATGTCTGACCGCCCGGCGAACACAAAAAACAACTCGGGGACATTCAAAAAAACTCGACATGCAAACTCCGGCTTCATGTTTGAGATTGTCGCAGGTTTTGATGTTGAGGTCGTTTGGAAGTTGTTTTAGAGTTTGAGATGTTCGCAGGTTTTGGCTTAGAGATCGATGTTTGAAGTTGTTCTAGAGTTTGAGAGTTCCTCAGGTTTTGGCTTGGAGATGTTTTAAAGTTTTTTGGGAGGTTGAGTGTCCTGCTGGAGATTTCCGAAGATTTCGGCTGGATTGCCGAACCTAATCCTAGCGGGAGGCAAAGGCAAGGCGAAGGGCGTGGTAAGCCCAACTCCAGACAGCATGGCAAGCCCATCATCTCCTACAAGTTCGGAGTCAACAGCACCTACACGAGGAACGGTAGCTCCCAAGAACCAGTTCTACGGCCAGGCCACGGACGTCAAGCACCGCATCTTCGTCAAGCAGATGGCGAAACCACGGAGGAGCAGCCGATCCTGGACCCAGACACGTGTAAGCATCGACTGGAGTGACTCACAACTCAGAGCAGTAACCAATTCAAAGAGAAGGTCAAGTGCAAAGCGCGTGTCAAAGCGTTAAATGATCAGGACACACCCAAGTTGGCGCTGAGGAGAAGCAGAGGTGCGGATACCGAGAGGAGGATCGCCAAGCCAAGAAGCCTGCCACGAAAGGATCGAGCAGGCATGATAGATACGAGGACCCGAGGCGGATCTGGACTTGAGCTTGGAGCGCATCCTCCGCCCACATTCCTTTCGACCTGCCGGGACTAGAAGTGACAGGAAGGCTCGACAGCCGAGACTTGACTGGCATTACCTTTTGAATCAACGCGCAGGCCGAGCGTGTAGCTTAGATCTGAAAATACATACCTGTGTGGTTAGAAATGCCTGTGTATGTTGATGCTTACACGTACAGATCACGATGCGTGCTTCGGGCATGTGTGCTCAAACCGTTTAGGCGCCGTGAGCCCTGGTGAGACGAACCAGTCTCCCCTATGCGCTTCACAATCGGCAGCGATAGCGAGCTGACAGCGACGACGGTCACATCATCTAGATCCTCTCGTACCCCATGGGACCATTTCGGATTCCAGTGGAGGTTCGAGGAACACCGAGACCCCACATAGACTTCGCAACAGATGTTGCTAGAGACACACTGTGTGGGGTCCGCGTTGGCCAGCATGGTACCAGAGCTTGGGGGGGCAGCTTCCGAAGCCCGGCTGCAACTGTGGGAGCTGAAAGCCCAGCCAAACGGACGCGGGCACTGGCCGCCGACCCGGGCATCCTCCGACACCACAACGCTGCTACGGTTAGGTCGGGCATGTTCTCCTGCAGGGGGATTTTGGACGAAACAAGAAAAACACGAGACAATTGTTTAAAGTGGTTACAAGAATGCTCAAAGAATCGTCCCTGGAACATTTGTTTTACTATTTTCTAAGGTTCCTCCTGTAAAGGGACAGGCCCGACTTGATGCTACGGAGATCTCAGCCCCCTTGAGGTTTGGGGGGGCAGCGGGGCGATCCCCATTTTTCCCGTGGCGGGCGAGAGTTCAGCACGCGCGAGCGTGGGGGGGCCCAGTGCGCAAGAATGCAGCGTGAGGAGAGGATCGGTTCGACTCTGGGCCAGAGAGCTGCAGAGGGGAAGGAGGGGAAGAACAGCGGAGAAGCACCTCGCCAACCGCACGCAATCCAGGTTCTCCACGTGAGCCACGAGCGCAACCATGCTGCACTGCTGTAGAGCTCGCAACCTCTTGGAGCTTGCGCGGCCAGTCAAACCCTAATTATCCCTGGGCCCGTCCCCAGGTCCACCCCGACAAGTTTTCCGAGGCGCGTCTGGCCGCGGCGAAGAGGCCAACCAGAAACGCCCGCATACCTAGGAAACCGCGACGACGACGACGACATCGAGTACTGATATGTCGGCGACGACGACGACGGCGACGACGACAGCGGCGGCGTCGGTGACGATGACGACGACGACGCCGAAAAAGACGATGACGGAGGCGGCGGTGACGGTGGCGACGAAGACGGCGGCGACGGTGGCGGCGGCGACGACGGCGGCGACGGTGGCAGCGGCGACGGTGGCGACGAAGACGGCGGAGAAGGTGGCGGCGGCGGGGCCGAAGGCACCGAGGTAGCCTCGGAGCGGGCCGCGCGCGCCGCGCGCGCGCGCGCCGCGGGCCTCTGAGCGGTGCGCGCCGCGCAGCGCGGGCGCCTGCCGCCCGAGCGGCGTCGGCGGGCGGGCGGGCGCGGCGGGCCGACGCGCAGCCGCGAGAGGACGGCGGGACGGCGGGCGACAGGCCACTCCGGGGAGGACGAGGACGAGGAGGGCGGGCGGCGGGCGGCAGGCTGGCGCGCCACCGCGAGAAGACGGCGGACGGCGGGCGACGGACGACGCCGGGGAGGGCGAGGACGAGGCTGATTCCTAGAAGGCGCGGGCCTTATCATCCATGGATGCGCGTGGCCGAGACAACGCAACTCAACTCCTCGGCAACTCTAGGAGCGGTGTCCGACGATCACTGTCTGACTGCCTGAGTGGGGCGCTGGCCGTGTGCCAACTGCCGTGTAACGGCGACAGCGAGGGCGAGGACGACGATGGCCACGGCGACGACCACCACGACGACGACGAGGAACGAGGACGACGACGACGCCGACGACCGACGCCAGCGGCGTCGCCGCCGACCCAACAACCCACTGAAAACTGGTCCTCGGACCCGGACCCAGACCCCTCCTGAGGTCCATCCTGGCGCCAGCGACGATGACGACGACGACGACGACGACGACGACGACGACGACGACGAGGTCGAGGAGAACGATGTCGACGACGGCGGCGGCAGCGGCGTGGGTCGGGTGTTGCCGGAGAGTGCCCTGTCCCACGAGGTTGGCCCCAACACCGCAGGGTGACGCACCACGCGATGGCCTTGGAATCCCCCACGGCCTGACCGCGCGATCCGTCACCGCACTTCTTTGGGAACCTGGAGGGCCCCGTCGTTACACGGTTTCCCCTGGGGCCGTAGGCAACCCGAGTAGGAGGAGGAGGAGGAGGAGGAGGAGGAGGAGGAGGAGGAGGAGGAGGAGGAGGGAGGAGGAGGAGGGGGGAGGACGAGGAGGAGGAGGAGGAGGTGGAGGGGGGGGAGGACGAGGAGATGAGGAGGAGGAGGGAGGAGGAGGAGGAGGACCAGGAGATTGAGGAGGAGGAGGAGGAGGAGGAGGAGGAGGAGGAGGAGGAGGAGGAGGAGGAGGAGGGAGCAGGAGGAGGGAGCAGGAGGAGGAGGAGCAGGAGGAGGGAGTAGGAGGAGAGAGCAGGAGGTTTTGCTGCAAAAACGATGCCTGGCGGTCCCCGCCCCAGCTCGCCACATGTGAGACGGATGGGCGGGCACTCCACCTCGGGGTGCCATCCCGCCCCTTCCAGATCAGTCCATGAGGCGCTCCCAGAACGCTGCGCACTCCTCCTGTACCAGGGAGCGCGGCTCTGCCTCCAGGGAGACCTTCACTGCAGAAGGATTTTTGCCTCGGCGCAGGAGCGAGAGGCGGTACTCTGCGGTGGGGTTCGCAGGGGCCCCCACGCAGGCAGCCAAGAGCTTGCACCCCCTCTCGCTCGAGAACACACCGCACCGATCGCAGAAAGTATACTGGCCCACGCGGTGCAATTCGTGCCCCAAGGCCGCACCGCGGAGGGCGGGAGAGATGACGCCTTCCCCAGAGAGAGCAGGAGGAGGAGGAGGAGGAGGAGGAGGAGGAGGAGGACGGGCCGCCTAAACCCTTCGGAGAGACCCTCCCCTCGTCGCCCGAGGCGAGCCCCAAGACCGTGCGGTGGCCCCGACTCCCCAGGGACTCGCAGCGCGGTGGGGTCACCACGCCGCCTGGTGCCCGCCGCCTCTCCGTGGCATTTGTTCGGGCCATACCTCGGCTATCCGGCGGCCGTTCGGCACGACCTGGGCACCCCCGGGAACGCCCTCGGCGAGGCGCAGCTGCTCGAACGCATGCTGAGGCAGGAAAAGCCCCTGGAACAACGAGAACGTCCGCAAACCCCAGCGAGCCGCCCCCTCCGAGCAACGATCTGGCCCCTTTCTGAAGGCCTGGGTCACCACGCGGTGTGGTCACCACACCATTTGGGGGCCCCCAACAAGCGTTCCACGGAGAAGGAGGAAGAGGAGGAGCAGGAGTAGGACCAGAAGGACGAGAATGAGAAGGAGCAGGAGGAGGAGGAGGAGGAGGAGGAGGAGGAGGACGAGAACTGCGCCCTGGGAAGACGTGGCGCCTGGGCGGCCTCCAGAGCACAAGCCCGGGCACGACGCCCCCAGGGAGGCTCCCAGCCGGTCTCCGAAGCGGCCTCCCGGCGAGCCGCCGCGTGTCGCTCCGCGCCCGGGGCCCCCCAAGGGCCCACGCCGGCGGAGCCGCCGCCCATCGGGGAGGGCCGCGGAGGCTCGAGGCTCGAGGCTCGAGGAGGGGGCGGTGGAGGTCCCAAGCTCGAGGCTCGAGGAGGGTCGAGGGCCCACGCCGGCGACGCCGCCGCCCGTCGGGGAGAGCCGCGGAGGCGGCGGTCCGGGGTAACTCCGGTTTGGGCCCCCGAGGCGCGAATCTGCAGCTATCCCTGAGCGCCCCCAGCCCTGACCATCTGGCGCTCTGGCAATCCCTGCGCTGGACCAAAGAACACACGACACCACCCCATCTACGGCCCCACGGTCCTTCGCATGTGCCATGCATTCCGGCTTGGGCTTCTGCGCGGTGCACGCTACGGCGCCAGATGGGCCGTGGCGCGACACGGAGGGCCCGAGACATCCGATGTCTTGATTTTTTCAATACGGGCTCCCTGGAAGTCCCGACCCTTTCTCCGGGACCAGTTTGTCGTCCTGAGTAATTTTTTGACGGTCCCGGGGCCCGGCGAGGGCCCCCAGGGGCCAAAAACTTAGCAGAACCTCCGTCTTGATTTTTTCAATACGTTGGATCTCTGGGGCCGCAGGTGGGGTGGTGTCCTTTGTTTCTTGGTCGATCCACCGCCCCTGAGCACCGGCCCCAGGCTACCGGCGCCGGAAGCAGCCGGCGGCGGCCCCGGGCGAGCCACCCCGCGCAGGGGCGGCGGGGCGCCCAGGCCCTCGCGCTCCGCGGCGGGCGGCGGCAGGCCCGCGCGCGCCGCGCCCCAGAGCACAGGCGGCGGCCCCGGGCGCGAGGCGCCGCGCAGTGGCAGCGGCGCGCTCAGCCCGGCGGGGTCCGGCGCTGGCGCTGCGGGCGCCAGGCGGGCGGGCCTCGCGGCGGCAGCGGGCGCCCAGCGCCGCGCGGGCGCCCGGCGCAGGAAGCGGCAGCCCCGGGCGCGCCGAGCCGCACGGCGGCACAGCGGAGCCCAGGCGCGGCGTGCCGCGCGGGGGCGGCGGCGGGCCGGGCTCGGCGCGGCCCGGCGCGGGGGCGCCGGCCCGGGGCGGGCGGGGCCCCTGAGCGGCGGCGGGCTGCCGGGGCGGAGCGCGCCCGCGAGCGGCGCTGGCGGCTCGGGCCGGGCGGCGCCGGCGGCGGGCGAGGGCGGCCCGGGCCTCGCAAGCGGCCGGGGGCGGCGGCGCGCCTGGGCGGGCGGGGTGCGGCGCGGGCGGCGAGGGCCCCGAGCGCGCGGGCGCCCTCGGCGGGCACGGGGGCCCCGCGCGGCACGCGTCGGCCGGCGGCGAAGGGCTGCCCGGGCGCACCGCGCCCGCGGGGAGCGGCGGCGCCTCGGGGCGCGCAGGGCGCCGCAGGCTCGGCGGCGCGCCGAGCAGGGCGCGGTCTGGCGCGGGAGGTGCGGCGCTGGGCCGCGCGAGGCTCCTCGGAGGAGCGGGTGGCCCGGGGTGCGCGGGGTCCTGGTCGCGAGGGCGCTGTCGACGACGGTGCCGCCGCCGTCGGTAACGTCGTCGTCGTGGTCTTCGTCGTCGTCGTCGTCGTCGTCGTCGTCGTCGTCGTCGTCGTCGTCGTCGTGGTCGTGGTCGTCGTCGTCGTCGTCGTCGTGGTCGTGGCCGTCGTCGTTCTCGTCGTCGTCGTCGCGGTCGTGATCGTGGTCGTCGTCGTTCTCGTCGTCGTCGTCGTCGTCGTCGTCGTCGCGGTCGTGGTCCTGGTCGTGGTCGTGGCCGTCGTCGTCGGCGTCGTCGTCGTCGATCGTCGTCGTCGACGACGCCGTCGCCGTCGATCGTCGTCATCGCCGATCGTCGTCATCGTCGTCGTCGTCGTCGTCGCCGCCGCCGCCGCCGCTGCCGCCGACGCTGTCGACGACGCCGCCGCTGCCGCTGCCGCCACTGAGGCCGCAGTCGCCGTCTCGGTCGCCGCCGTCGCAATCGTTGTCGCCGCCTCAGATCGATCGATCGAGGAGCGAAATCTTTCGGCGTGTCTGGGCATTTGGAATCCTCTGGTAGCCGGAATTCTGGGAGCCAGAAACCTCTATAGAGGGAGTTCTGCGGACCTCCAGAGGCCTCGTTGACGCCGCTGCCGTCAACGTCGCCGCCGCCGTCGTCGTCGTCGCAACCGTCGCCTCTGTCGTCGTCGCCGTCGACCCATTAGCAGGGTGTCGCGATGGAGGCGGCAATGGCATGCGGAGAATGCGGGGGGCTGCCCAAAAGTCCCAGAGCTCCTGTAGAACCCACTGCCTGCTGAGAAGGCCAACGCCCCATCGGAGGGCCGCACTAACCAGATCCCCGACGTCATGATTTGT
Source organism: Prorocentrum cordatum (assembly GCA_963575745.1). NCBI lineage: Eukaryota > Dinophyceae > Prorocentrales > Prorocentraceae > Prorocentrum > Prorocentrum cordatum. The sequence continues at coordinate 771,818 of CAUYUJ010019760.1, forward strand.
TAACCACGTCGACCCCCACGAGTCTCGACCCCTCCCCCAGGGCACTGGCTCTTCCGCTCGAGTCCTTGCTCGGCGGTCCCGAGAGGCCGAAGGTAGTAAGACACATAAAAGAAACCGTCGCGACTTCCTGCCGGGGTCACGACCCGAAGGGGGTCTCGGAATGACGCCGAGGGCCGCTGCAGGCCGTACCTGGTCGCCGACGGCCGCGGGCGGGGCGGGGGCGCTCCGCCGCGGGCGGCGCCGCGCCCGGGCAACCGGCGCCGTGCCCGCGGGGCGGCGGCCCCGGCCGCGAGGGGCGGCGCGACGCCAGCGGCGGGCCCGCGCCCGCAGGCCCGGACGCTGGGGGCGGCGGGCCTGGTTGAGCAGGGACCGACCGTCCCGGCATCCCTATAGTGCTACCACGAACTGCATGTTCTTCGAACCCCAAAGAATGTTCTCAGAACAAGAACAAGGTTCTTGGAACATAGAAGCCCGATGTGAGAAAACAAGACAGACTCCGCCAGAAATGTTCTAAGAACATTTCGTGGAAGCCACGAAACCCAGACCCCCGACGTAATGATTTTTTCATTACGTCGACCCCCAGAGGCCCCGACCCTTGCCCCATGACCGGCTTTGCATCCTGAGTAGTTTTTTGACGCTCCCGAGGCCCGGTGAGGGCCCTCGGAGACCGAAAATTAGGAAAAACCTCCCGTCATGATTTTTTCATTACTCGAGGGGGTCTGGGAAGGTTCTTAGAACATTGTTTGGTAGGGCTACAGGCACGCCAGGACGCTTCGCCACTGCTTGACCTGGGCGGCACGCGCCGCGCGGCGGCGGCGGCGGCCCCGGGGCCGCGACGTCCGGCGCCGGCGGCGGGGAGGCGGGGCCGAGGCGCGCCGGCCCCGGCGGAGGCGCGGGGGCCTCCGGCCGCGACGGGCCCCGCGGCGGCGGCGGGGGGCCTGGAGCTATGTCGGGCGTGTCCCCCTACAGGGGGGGATCTTCGACGAAAAATTACAAATACCCCAGCAAATACCCCCAAAATACTTTAAAAGAGGAAAAAAATACTCAAACCACAATTCCCCACACGATTTTTTTTATTATTTTTGGACTTTTCTGGGGGTGAAGCCTGGAGGGGCGCAGGCCGGCGCGGGCGTGTCCCCCTACATAGGGATTTTCAGCGAAAAATTAAAAATAACCCCAGCAAATACCCCCAAAAGACCTCCAAAAGGTCAAAGATACCATAGAGACAAGCCTCCATATGATTTTGGGATTCTTTTGGAATTATTTGGAGGGTATTTTTTTTTCCGTCGAAAATCCCCCCGTGGGGGGACAGGCCCGACTGAAGCCTGGAGGGGCGCAGGCCGGCGCGGGCGTCTGCGCGCCCACGCGGGAGGGGGACTGCGGCATCGGAAGGGGCCCCGGCTGCGCGGCGCCCGGGCAAGGCGGGGGCGGCCCGGGCCGCGCCGGTCCGCACAGCGGCGGCGGCGCCGCCGGGCGGCAGAGGGACCTCGGCGCCGGCGGCGCGCCCAGAGCGCCGCGGTCGGGCGCCGGGGGCGAGGAGCCCACCCGCGCGGGGCTCCGCGGCGGCGGGGGTGGGCCTTCCGCGTTTCGCCGCGCGGGCGGCCCCGTGCCCAGCCGCTCTGCTTCTCATCTTTCTCCTCCTCCTCCTCCTCCTCCTCCTTCTCCTCTTCCTCCCCTTCCTCCTCTTTTTCCTCCCCTTCCTCCTCATCTTTCCTCCTCCTCTTCCTCCTCCTCCTTATTCGTCGAATTAGTCTTAGAATTATTGATCGTATTGTTATTACTACTCTTAGTATGAGTCTCACTTTGCGTAAAACAGACCTGTAACACAAAACTAAAAGTATGAAACATATCATTTGTACCTATACGACCACCCGTCGGGTGATAAGGAGGTTCGGGGGGGGGGAGGAACCAACGTCTCACTCGATCGGTCTCACAATCGATGTCACTATCGATATCACTAACGGTCTCGCACGATCGATCTCACCCGATCGATCTCACAATCGATCTCACTCGATCTATTTCATTCGATCGATCTCACAATCGATCTGACCATCGATCTGACCATCGATCTCACAATCGATCTCACTATCGATCTCACTATCGACCTCACAGTCGATATCATATACGGTCTCACTATCGATGTCACTATCGATTTCACAATCGATCTCACAATCAACGTCAGCATCATCATCAACATCCGTGTCATCAACGTCATCAGCATCATCATCATCGGGGCACCATCATCATCATCATCAGCACTTCACCATCACCATCATCATTATCGGGACACCATGATCGAAACCATCATCATCAACATCATCCTCATCGGGACACCATCATCATCAGCATCGGAACACTACCATCATCATCATCATCATGGCAACATCAACACCATGAACAACAGCATCATCATCATCATCATCATCATCATCATCGGGACACCATCAGAATCAGCAACATCTCTTTCATCAACATCAGCATCATCATCGGGACAACATGATCATGGCCAACATCATCATCATCAACATCCGCAGCATCATCATCATCGGGACACAATCATCATCAACAACATCCGCATCATCATCACCGGGCCACCATCATCAAACTCATCATCATCACATCACCATAATCCTCATCATCAACATCATCATCATCGGGACACCATCATCGTCATCATCATCAACATGAACATCACCATCATCGGGACACCATCATCATCACCATCATCACCAACAGAATCATCATCAACCTCATCATCACCATCATTATCGGGACACCATCATCATCATCTTCATCATCAGCAGCATGATCATCATATCACCATCTCATCATCAACACCATGAGGATGATCAACATCATCATTGGGACACCATCATCATCATCAACTACATCGACATCATCAACATCATCATCATCGGGACACCATCATCATCATCACTATGGCCATCATCATCACCATCATCATGATTTACATCGTCAACATCATCATCATCATGACCGGGAAACCATCATCATCACCACCATCATCATCATCAACATCACCGACATCACCATCATCATCATTATCATCATCATCATCATCATCATCATCATCATCATTATCATCATCATCATCACCCTCATCATCATCATCATCATCATCATCATCAGCATCATCATCATCATCATCATCATCATCATCATCGGGACTTCGACGGGACACCAGCGGGACACCGGCGGGACACAGCGCTCCACCGGACGCCGGAAGGGAGTCACTTGGTCTGGCCGCGCCTCAGCCGGAGGCGGGACACCGGCGGGAGACCGCGCCCCACCGGACGCTGGAAGGGAGTCATTTGGTCCGGCCGCGCCTCAGCTACAAAAACACCACCATCATCATCATCATCATGATCATCATCTCATCATCATCATGAACATCATCATCATCATCATCATCATCATCATCATCATCGGGACACCCTCATCATCATCAGCAACATCATCATCATCATCATCATCATCAACAGCATCATGATCATCGGGACACCATCATCATCGTCACCATCATCATCACCATCCCCATCATCATCATCGGGACACCATCATCATCAACATCAGCATCATCGGGACACCATCATCGCCATCATCATCATCAACAACATCAGCATCATCATTGGGACACCATAATAATCATCATCATCATCATCACCATCACCATCAGCAACAGCATCATCATCAACCTCATCATCACCATCATCATCGGGACACCATCATCATCATCATCATCTTCATCATCATCAGCATCATCATCACCAACTCATCATCTAATCATCAACATCATCAGGATCATCAACATCACCATCATCGGGACACCATCATCACCATCATCAACAACATCATCATCATCAAGATCATCATCATCATCATCACCATCATCATCATCATCATCATCATCATCGGGACCCCATCATCATCACCACCATGGCCATCATCATCATCACCATCATCATCATCAGCATCATTTACATCGTCATCATCATCATCATCATCATCATCATCATCATCATCATCATCATCATCATCATCATCATCATCATCGTCATCGGGACACCGACGGGACACCAGTGGGACACCGGCGGGACACCGCGCCCCACTGGACGCCAGAAAGGAGTCATTTGGTCTGGCCGCGCCTCAGCCGGAAGCAGGACACGGGCGGGACACCGCGCCCCACCAGACGCCGGAAGGGAGTCATTTGGTCCGGCCGCGCCTCAGCTACAGGAGACTTTCTTCTCGCACGCCCACGCAGCTTCGCCTCGCTCGCACGCACGGCACGCACGAACACGGAACCGAAATCGATTTCCCGGTAGTAGGGCTCTCCGTTCCACTTCGATCTCACCCCCTCACCTCCGACGATGTTCGTATAAAGATATAGGTGTATACATATATATATATATACAGAGACATATCGTAATATCATTGAATCCGTATGGAGAGTAGTGGTATTATTGTTTTTGCTGGTAGCATTGTTACTGGTGCAATTACTTACTTAGCATTAGAATTATTAATACTGCTAAGAGTGTTCGTAGTAGTAGTCGTAGTAATAATAACAGTAATTGTAGTAGTAGTAGTAGTAGTAATAGTAGTAGTAGTAGTAGTAGGAGTAGGAGTAGGAGTAGTAGTAGTAGTGCTAGTAGTAGTAGTAGTAGTAGTAGTAGTAGTAGTAGTAGTAGTAGTCGTGGTAGTAGTAGTAGAAGAAGTAGTAGTAGTAGTAGTAGTAGTAGTAGTAGTAGTCGTCACAGTAGTAGTAGTAGTAGTAGTAGTCGTCGTCGTAGTAGTAGTAGTCGAAGTAGTAGTAATAGTAGTCGTAGTAGTAGTAGTAGTAGCAGCAGCAGTAGTAGTAGTAGTAGTAGTAATAGTTGGAGTAAGATCGTCATTGTTATTCTCAGTAATTAGGATGCCTCCTCGTATTGTTAGTCTTGTTCTTAAAACTCCCAAAATTAATCGCATTACGGTTATGCTTGTTTATTCAGAGTAATAGTGCTTGTATTCGGCGTAGTGGTCTTGGTATTGTGCTTCGCATCCGTACCAGTTTTCTAAACAGTATTCGCTTAGATCTTCTTGAAAACCACGAAACGCATTCTTGTGACGTGTCGCTGTTCTTGTCTTCTTAGAACTATTAGCTTTTCTTCGTCGTTCAAAAATTCAGTCTGATTCGTACTAGTCGTATGTTGATGATTGTTCTTAATATCAATTAACATTATCGGGGCCAGAGGCGCAGTGCGAGACATGGGATCATCACTTTAATTTAGAACTGAGAATTCAACAACAATGACAACACCAACACCAACAACAACAAACATAAAACCACCAACAAAAGTAATATCAACAACAACAACAGCGCAACAACAATCCGCGCCGCAGAACCCCACTTCAGCCATCACAGTTCGGCCCCCTCACTCTCATTTAATGTTTATGAAAATAAAGATACCCCAGCACCCACTCATGATCCTAAAGCTTGAAACTTGCAACATCTAGAAGGATGTAGTTTTCGCCCAAGCGCAGCGTACATTCGTCGACAGAGCTTTCAACACTAACGAAGATGAAAGGGGGTGAATGAAGAGAGGATAGTGCGTGGTGGTTTACGAATATAAGCGTTCGGAGGTCCGCGTGGATTTCTTGGATCGGCGCTCCCTGGCGCGCGAAGGGGAGTCTGGCGCCGATCCAGGAAAAGATGAGGAGGAGGAGGAGGGCAGCGCCGCCATGCAACTGAGCTTCGCAAGCTACCACCACCTCAGCCTAAGTCTAGCTCTTCATGCACCCCACCTCAGCCTCAGCCGCTTCCAATGCCAGTCGCTCGAATCATGCACCTCTTGCGAGTCAAATCTACCGCCAGCCGCTGTTGAGCCGC
>CAUYUJ010019761.1:0-67500 GCA_963575745.1 Prorocentrum cordatum
GCGAAAGTCCGGGACTGCTGCTCCGACCGTGGGCCGCCGCGCCTAGTGCCACTTGGGAGTCCAAGAGAACAGGGATCCGGGAGTCGGGGTTGCGGACGCAACAGTATTTGCACAGACTCTTGAACACTGTAGTCTCAGGGATATTGATATGGCGACGCATGCGGAACTCCCACTTATACGCCAACCGAAACCGCAGAGCCTCCGACAGCTCACTGATCCAGCGCGGCGCGATGGGGAGCTCAAGAAAAGGGAGCCCCGCCTCGCGGCGCAGCTGGGTCAGCTCGGGGCCCAGGAAGTGCCCGCGGCTCAGGACCATGAGCAAGTGACGGTCGGGAAGACGAGTATGCCAGCCGCCGTGCTCGGAGCGCCGCCACAATTCTTGTGACAGGTGCGAACTGATGTCGCTGCGGACCACCCCGCCCCAGCCGAGGGAGGCATCCGTGCCGAACACTTCAGGGCAAGGCGTCGCCCTAAGGTCGGTCATCGCAACAAAAGCCAGGTAGGTACAGGCCTGCAATTCGTCGCGAACCGAGGGCGGGAGCTCATATTCGAGCCCGTCGTCGGGAAGGGTCGAGATGAAGGTGTAGATGTGAATATCGACAGGATGGGACGTCGATACAAAAACACCTGCACCCAACAACCCACGAGCGAGCTCAGCAACGCCCGAGTCGAGCGACCGAGGAATACCTGAATCAGGGTCAGGCGGCAGAGGGCCACAGTGCGGACCAGGGGAGCACACACTATGCCGATCCTGCCCTCCACCTCGGCGCCGACCACGACCTTGTGGGTTTCGCCCCTGGCCCTCTTGCCGGGGTGCTGAATGAGGCCCACCTGGGGGTAGCCGCGATCACACGCAGCAAAAACCTCCCTGACGCGGCGTGTCGGGTCGTCGGGGCGCGGGGCGCTCCCGCGCCACGAGAGCTTCTGAAAGCCCGTGTGGTCGTCGATGTTTAACATCTCGACGTAGGGCCCCCGAGGGAACGGCATGCGATGCACGGCCTGCTCGGAAGGCCGCAGCGCGCCGAAGCTGCGCAGCACGCCCTCGTGTGCGGAGTTGGCGATCTCCACTGCCATGTTGTCGCCCATGGCCAGCGCGTTAAGGCAGGGAGAAACGCCCAGCCCCTCAAGGTCTTTCCGCCACGCGTTGAAGCCCTTAAACCGCGAGCTGGGGAGCTTAACGCGGAGGGCGTTGCGGCGTGCGCGAGCTGGCGGAACCTTGAACGTGTAGTAAAACTCGCGCAGGTCGTCGCACGAGACCACCAGCCATTCTCCGGGCGCGAGACCCAGGCGGCACAGAAGGAAGCCCTGGCCGAGGCGCTGTGTGCTGGAGGAGACGCTGCTGCAACGACTGTTTACTACCGTCGGATTCAGGATGAGACGGTCATGGTACTCATCCTTCGGGACCCTGAACGCACCACAAGCCTCGTCCCAGGCGAGGTCGTCGGAGGGAGTAAGGTACAGGGCGCCGCAGGAGTCCCACTTGCGCAGAAGCTCCCACAGCTGCTCGCGATCCATATGCACACGAGCACCCGAAAAGCCCGAAGGCCACTCGTTTTCTGGTAGCCGCATGACTTCAGGGTCATGAAAAGCGGAGCGAACCAGATCGTCGGACAAGTACGGAGTGGGATCAAACGTAGGAGAGTAATCCCACTTGATGCGGGACGCCTGGACCCGGAGGTCGAAAGGCTCAGCCTGGGTAGGATCCCAGCCTGCCGCAGCCGCCAGCGAGCTAGCCAAGGGCGCGGCGCTGACGGGAAGTTGCCGCATGGGGGCGGGCACTTGGGAGGAGGAGGTGAACGAAGCCTCAAGAGCTGCGACATGGGTGGCCAGGCCATGGAGCGAGACTTCGGTAGAGTCGAACTTGGCAAAAGCCCGACCGAGGTCGCTCTTGCCACCGCGGGCAAGGCGAACTGCGATCCGACACAGACGCTTGAGGCGACTGCGGACACCCTCCTGGCAGGGTGTGACCGTTGCCCGCACCCTGGCTTCGGCGGGAGCGCAGCTGGGATGGCCCAAGGTGAGCCAGTTGAGCGCAACGACAGCATGCTGCGACAACGTGCGGGCGGCGCGCCTCACACGCCAGCGCTCACGCGCGCGACCCGTCAGGTGCCCGGGTGGCGGCGGTAAAGGCGGCGAGGGAGGGCACGGCCATGGATCGCGGGGAGCCGACTCCAACAGGTACGAGTCGCCCCAATCCGACGCGCAGAGGGATGAGCGGGTAAAAGCGGCAAGGGAACATCGAGTCCCCATCCCGACCTGGGCAAGAGCAGCAGCCCAGTGGGTGACGTCGATGCAGGCGCCTGGGAACAGGCGCAGCAGTGCGGACAGATCTGCCACGAAGGGCGCTGACCTGCCAGTGCAAGTGCTGGCACGCGAAGTGCCAGGAGCGGCGGCACTCGAATCAGGAGCCCCAGAAGCGGGGGCCTCGGCACCTGAACCAGCACCCGGCGCGCCTGAGGCCCTGACGGCTGGGGCTCCGGCAGCACGGTGAAACTGGCCAAAATGGCCACTCGGCCCTGAGGGCGAACCGGGGGTGGAGCGAGAGTCGCGACAGCGGCACGTACACCTCCCTGCGGGGCCGCAACAGCATCGCTGGAGGAGCGCGTGCCTACTCTCACGGCCTCGCTCAGCCCAGGCACGCCTGGCAGCAACAGCGTCGGCGCTTGCAGCGACACGCCGCTGCATGAGCCCTCGGCCGGTGCACGCAGCTCGCGTGCGTCCACCCCTGCGTTGGGATGCGCCGCCGTGGGGGGCGGCACCGCCTGCGGCCTGGGAGCCGGCGGAGGCGGCGCGGCAAGGGTCTGCCGCCACCCGCACCGACGGGCGATCCCTCGCATCAAAATGAACGATGCGCCGAGGACGCCCGTCCGCACATTTGGGCCCTGAGCCTGAAGAGTCAGGGCCAGCGCCGTCTGGCGCGTCTCGGCAAAAATGGCCCGTTGGCTCGGAAGGGGGATCTGTTGTGCTCGGCGGGCGGCCTGCAGACTGGGGGCCGCTGGAGGCGGCGCGGCAGCCGCGCGAGCCATGCCCAGACGTGCGACCTCGGCGACCTCCTCGACGAAGGCGTTGCTTCCGCGATCGCCTTGTGCGGGAACCAGATGCGAGGGAAGAAGGGCTGGCCAGGCGCGTAGCCTGACGACCGGCTGGATTGCAGGCGACCTCCGCGGCTACGGCGGGCAGACCCCCAGCCGCCGCCTGAATTGGCGCAGATGGTGTCGGTTCCTTCTCGACGTTCGCGCGGCGAGTAGGGCGGCTCGAAAGGGAGCATGCGCGGGACGGCCCAGCGGAGGTCGCTGCAGCGAGGGGGCCGCTCGCAGAGGGCCGAGCGCCTGCAACATAAGCCATCCGACTCGCACCTGGCAGCCCCGAGGCTGAGCTTGGCAAGAACGCGGTGGGGGCCCCTCCGAGCGACCGCGGCAGGTCGCGAAGGCTCGCACGAGCCGCACCGATATCAGGAGGCCCTGCGCGCGCAGCAGAGGCTAGCCGGGTCGAGGACGCCACGCCGCTCGGGGCGGACCCAGCGCTTGCCGCAGAGGCTCGCTGGGCACCGCCCCCCAACGCCGGGACCAGACCAGGCAGGGACGCGGACGGTTCCCCGCAGGCCCCGAGCGACCGCGGCAGGTCGCGGTGGCTCGAGGGAGCCACGCCGTTCGCAGGAGGCCCTGCGCTGGCAGAGGTTGGCCAGGCCGCGTCCGCAACTCCCTGATCGCTGGCGTACGCTAACCCCGAGGTTGCGCTCGCCACCAAGGAGGCCAAGCGTGGCAGGGCAACGGGGGGGTCCACTCGTACCCCGAGCGACCACCACAGGTCGCGAGCGTTCGAGCGGGCCTCATCGCAAGAAAGGGGCCCTGGGCTCGCAGCACCGGCGTCCCAGGTAGCGTCCGCCACACTGCTCGCAAGAAGACCCGCGTTGAACACTGAAGGTCTGGGTTCCCTTGGAGGCAGGGGTGGGGCCCCTAGGCAAGGGATCGCCCATTGCCAACTTCCGCTGTCAGAAAACGGAAACCCAACCGCGCAACGGTTGTGCGGCGGCGGCACCCGAGCGCCCGCCTCCAGGCTAGCGAGGCCGGGAAGTGGCACCACCTGCCAGACCGCGGGGCCCGACAGCGCCTCGAACCCAGGTGGCGGGTGGAAGGACAACACTGTCGAAGCGCCCCCTGGCGTAGGCGCTGGCGCGGGTGCCGGCGCAGGCGCAGGCGTCGGTGCTGCCGCCGTCAGTGCTGGCGTTAGTGCTGGCGTCGGCGCTGACCGCGGTGCTGGTGTAAGCGTTGGCGCTGGAGCCGGCATAAGCGCAGGCGTCGGTGCTGTTCCCGTCAGTGCTGGCGTTAAGGCTGGCGTCGGTGCTGGCCTCGGCGTGGGCGTAGGCGCTGGAGCTGGTGCCGGCGTAAACGCAGGCGTCGGTGCTGCCGCCGCCAACGCTGGCGCTAGAGCAGGCGTCGGTGCTGGCCTCGCTGCGGGCGGAGGCGCGGGCGTTGGTGCCGGCGCAAGCGCAGGCGTCAATGCTGTCGCCACCAGTGCTGGCGTTAGCGCTGGCGTCGGTGCTGGCCTCGGTGCGGGCGAAGGCGAGGGCGCTGGCGCCGGCGAGAGCGCGTGCGCGGGGGCCGCCGCCGTCAATGCTGGCGTTCGTGCTGGCGTCGGTGCTGGCCTCGGCAGCTCCAACCCGGGAGGGGGCTGGAGGCCGACGCGCGACGGCAAGGCGGCCCAGGGACTGCTCCGCGGCGGAGTGCCCGGAGCGTGAGCCGCTGTGGCGGCTGAGGGAGCGGTGCGAACCCCTCCCTGCGGGGCCGTAACAGCATCGCTGGAGGGGCGCATACCAACTCCCTCAGATCCGCCGAAAGCCGGAGCGCCCACCGCCAGAGCAAGCGGAAGAGGCACCGCGCGAAGCAACTCGCCGCTGGGCACCGAGGGATGCCCGTGAGCACCAGCCTCCACGTCAGCGAGTGTGACGAGCGGCCCCACGGGCGCGGGAGCGCCCTCCAGCCTCCCGAGGCCAGGCGGCGGACCCCCCCGCAAGCGCGTGGGAAGCGATCGTTGCTCGTGCTGCTCGCCGCGCGCAGCGTCGTCGTGCTGCGCCGTCGTCCTGCCCTCGTCAGCGGCCACTGGCGTAGCGGCCTGGGAGACTGGAGCGGTGAGGCCAGGAGGAGGGCCAACACGCCTGGCGTTGTGGCGCGGCTCGGGGTCCAACCCCGGAGATGGCCGAAGCGGCCAGACGAGAGGAACGCCACATCTGGGGGGGACAGCGGCGTCCGACGCGGCACCTCGGATCGGCGCCCGCGCATCCGGGACGGAGACGCCGCGCAGGGGCACGTCAGGAGACGCAAGTTCGGCGGCCGCAGCAGAGGCGGCGAAGCACGTGAACGGCGCACAGCGCCTGACGTCAGCCCTGAACCAAGAGGCGGTATTGAGGGAAGGAGCATGAGGGGGGAGGAGGCTGAGGTTAGAAAGGACCTCCTTCTCCCACCCCTCCGCCTGGAAAGCTCTCGGCGCAGGGTGTAACGAGGCGGCGCGCGAGCTGACTTGGCCGGCGGCTGAAGAGCTCCCGAGCAGCGGTGAACCGACGCCCTTTGCGGGGCATCTCTGGGCGGTGGGCGGAGCGGCAGATTGCGCGGCGGCGTGGGTCCCAGTACACGGCGCGTGAGCGTCGTCGCCGTCGTCGTCCCGCCCCTCCCCCACCGAGGAAGGAGGAAGAGGAGGGGGCAAAGAGGGGCGAGAAGTAGTTTGTGAGTGCGCACCCGCGAACGCCGCAGGCCGTTGAGCCATGGGCCACAGGCGCCTGACAGACAGGGGGCCTGGAGGACAGGGCCGTCCTACCTGCAGGCTAGAGGCCGCAGGACGGGTGCACGCTGCCTGTAGGGCGGCGGGCAGCACCCGAGCGGAAAGGGGAAACCCTAACCGCCACCGATCGCCTGCCCGAGGCGAACGGGCGCAACCCCTCGTGAGCACAAGTTGACGGGGAAGGAGATCCCGTGCAACCGAGCTCGGGGGGGCAGCGCTGGATCTCCGCTTCGCGGAAGACCACGCGCTGTACACGTAGAAGGTGGCCGCCGCGTAGACGACGAAGCGGTCCTCCGGGTCGGCCGCCTGCGCAGGCCCCTGGCGCCCCGGCCGCGCGCGCGCGCGGAAGGGGGCGAAGGGGGCCGGAGTGGGGCAAGCTCTAGGCCGAGAAGCTGCAGACGACTGCGTAGCGGGCGCGAAGGGGATAGAGAGGTGCATCATCATCATCGTCATCATCATCATCATCACCACCACCATCATCATCATCATCATCATCATCATCATCATCATCATCATCATCATCATCGTCAACATCATCAACACTATCACCATCACCATCACCATCACCATCACCCTCATCCTCATCCTTATCCTCATCCTCATCCTCCTCATCATTATCAGCACTGCCATCAGCTTCGGCACACCCCTCAAACGTTTCGTGGCCCCATATGGAGCTCCACCAGAAGCCCCAGTGGCAGGATTCGCGTGGCGGCCCCACACCATTCCACAACACCCCTCGACACGTTTTGTAGGCCCAGAGGAGCTCCACCGAAGGCCCCAGTGGAAGGGTTCGCATGGCTGCCCCGCCCCATTTCGGCACACCCCTCGGTTTCCTGGGTCGCCCCAGTCCTTTCCGCCCCATGCAGTTTTCCTGGGTTGCCTCGGTTTCGGGTTCTCCTCGGTTTGGGTTTTTCATCGGTTTGTTTTTTCTCGATGTGTGTTTGTTCCTCGGCTTGGGTTGTTCCTCGATTTGTTTTTTTCCTCTATTTGTGTTTTTCCTTGATTTGGGTGTCTCCTCTGCTTATTTTCCTTTCTTTCCCTCAGTTGTTTTTTCCCTCGGTTTAGGTTTTTCATCGGTTTGGATTTTTCCTCGGTTTGGGTTTTTCCTCGGTTGGCTTGTCTTCGGCTCCCTCGCTTCATAATCTTAGAAACACATCTAAGAAAGTTGTCGCGACCATGCTTGACTTTCAAAGCACAGCGGGGAAGGCGGGTCATCGCCGAAGGTGTTTCAGATATGATGTCGAACTGAATCTCTGGCACCTTCTCGGCGTCGAGGCCGTTGCACAAGAAGGTGTACTGCGACATCCTGAGGTTCTGCACCGTCTCCCTGTGCCTCGGTTTCTCGAGGCCACCGATCTTGCTCTGCTGCAGCCTCTGGATGACGGTTCCCACCCCGCCCTGCACGAACACGTTCACGTCGGACGCTGGGAGCACGTAGCTGCGTGGCCAGTCCTCTGCATGGTTCGGGGCCGCTATGCCAGGCAGCGGCGCCACAGAGCCGGCCGTCTCCGACCGCAGGCGCTCCGCTCCAACCCCGCGGTCTGGCACCATGAACGCCCTGATGGTCGGGTGCTGCCAGAAGTGCCCCCGCCCCAGCGTGCCCCCAGGACTTCCAAGGAGGCCCTCCCGCGGCCTCCAGAGCACCCCTCACGAGGCCGAGAGGGCTCCAGGGGCTCCAGAGTCGAGCGAAAAGCTGGGGGCGCCTTGGGCCAGGGGCACCTGTGGCAACCCCCGAGATGGCGAGCTGCGTGGCCTTCCTGAGCTGCCTCTGGCGCTCGGGTGCCGCCGCGAGCCCGTGGATGACGCCGCGGTCGGCCAGGTCGCTGAACGAGCACTGCGCCCGCGGGAGCACCCGCACGGGGGGAGCCACCGGGAAGACCCCCTCCGCCAGGAGGCGCCAGCCGCACACCCACACTGGTCCTGGCCAGGCCCACCCTGGGCTCAGAACCGGTGTCGATGCACTCCCAGACCCCCTCCTGCATCACGGGGACAGCCTTCCACTGCGGGAACACGGGGACAGCGTTCCACTGCTGCACTAGCGGGGGCACGCCGATCTGCACCAGCGCGGGCGCGTCGATCGGCCCGTAGTAGGGCTCCGGCGACGCAGGGGCGTCGATCGGCCCGTAGTAGGGCTCTGGTGACGTCGCGCGGCTTGGCGGGCTTGGCGTCCCCGTCGACGAGCGAGACGACATGGGCCTCGCTGTTTGCACGGGCGCGCCGAAACTACTGACTGCAGCGCTGCTCAAGGGGAAGCTGCGCTTGTCCTGGAGAGGCTGCGGATGGTGGTCGCTTTCCGCGATGTTGACTGCAATACTCCTGCTATCATGGGGAGCGCCGTATGAGAAGCGACGGGCCTTTTCTGGCCACGGCAAGCCTCCGCCACGAATAGGTTCCTCGACCTAGATCTAGGAGACTGCACGAAAACAGAGCCCCTAAAGTGGTCCTTCTTTCAGCGTCTTGACTGCACGGTATGGCAAGTGCGTCCATTGGGACATGGCTCCGAGGCCACGTCTAGGACTTGCGAGATCCTGCGGCTGCTCGTCGGGAGCGTGTGAGTTCCCGTCAGGCACCTTCTTTCATCACCTCCAGGTAAGCAACGCTTTTTCTCAACCAACCTGTGGTAATGGGTCCTCATTTTGAAGAGGCAGCGCCCCGCGTCCCGCCTGACCATCCTCATCCCCCCTTCCTCGGTAAGGGGACAAAACAGTGGAACCCCTTCGTCTTCGGCCCCGCATTCGCCCCCCCCCCCCTCCCCCACATTTCAAAGTTGTGTTCGGCCTCTCGGAGGCCCTGGGGTTCCACTTTTTTGTCCTCTCACGCCTGTGCTGCCAAATTCTTGAAGCCAACTTTGAAATTGGGGAGAGGGGGGGGGCGTGGTGTCAAGGGTTCCACTTTTTGTCTATCTACGGTCCTCCGCATCATCATCATCATCATCATCATCATCATCATCATCATCATCATCATCATCATCATCAACAACATCCTTATCATCGTCGTCATCGTCGTCATCATCATCGTCATCACCAACAGAAGCAACATCGCCATCAACATCATCACGACCACCATCTGCAACATACGTATAATCAAAAACATCATCAGTAACATCAACATGCACATCATCATCATCAGAATCATCATCAGAACGAACATCACAATCTTCACGATCCTCGCCACCACGTTCAGAATTACACTCACCTTCGTTATTATCACCAGCAGCATCAACACCACCATGCTGACCGCCATCACCATCACCATCATCAGCATCACCAGTATCAGCATCATCATTACCATCATCACCATAATCACCAGCGTCATTATAAACAGCATCAACCCCATTATCATCCTTCTCCTCCTCATCATCGCCACCAGCACCATCACAATCACCATCACAATCACCATCACCATCACCATCACCATCACCATCATCATCATCATCAGCATCATCATCATCATTAACATCCTCCTCATGATCACATCACCCAGGCAACTCCAACGTAGGACCCAGCCATCTGGAACGAAAGCATTCCCGGGGTGCGCCGAGGAACCCAGGGGGTCCAGCTCCCGCGGAAGAGAAGCACAAATCCTTGGCGAAGGGTTCGGGCACGGAGGCGACCCCTGCCTAGAATTCCAGAAGAGGAATGAACTCTCACTCGCGGGGTGCTGGCGCCCGGGGTCCTACCCCACCTCAGCGCAACCAGACGAGGAAAAGCGCGAGAGACCACATTGTAAATGTAATGCAGCATCACTCTAATAGTCGTTCTGCTAAGGAATTGTAGGAGGGTGGAGGGAGGAGGTAGAAGGGAGGGGGGATGGGGAGGAGGAGGATGAGAAGGACGCTCCCCGGATGCCGCAGACGTCCTCATCACAATCATCACTGCCAACGTCGTCATCTTCATCATCGGCATCGTCATCATCACAACGACCATCACGCATCACCCAATCATCATCGTCATCGCGACAGTCGTCGTCGTCGTACTCTCCGAAGTCGTCATCGTCGTCATCATCATCGTCATCAGCATCATCATCGTCAATATCGTCACCACCATCATCATCATCGTCGTCGTCATCATCATCATGACCATGATCATGATCATGATCATCACCATCATCATCGTCATTGTCGCCAGCTTCATCATCATCACCATCATGATCAGCATCAATGTCACCGCCACCATATTCATCGTCGGCATCGTCATCATCACAACGACCTGCACGAATCTTCCGATCAGCATCGTCGTCGTTATCGTCATCGTCGTCGGTTTCGTCGTCGTCAGCGTCATCGTCACCATCATCGTCATCGTCATCATCAGCGCCACCATCATCATAATCCTCCTCCTCCTCCTCCTCCTCCTCCTCATCGTCAGCATCCGTCGACGCGGAGAGCGGGGAGAAGGAAGGAGAGGAATGGGGTGGGCAAGATGAGGAGAAGACGGGAACCACGAGGAGGGCAAGGCAAGGCACGGAGAAACATGATGGACCCACGAACCCGGAAAGGGATATAGAACCGCATGCATGGAAACGTTTTCACGACACCGTATTGGGCGACGAGCACTTCCACGAGACACCCCGCGAAACATTCCACGAGACACGGGCGACCGTTTTCAACGTTTTCCTGGAAACATTCAACGAGACACCCCGCGAAACAGTCCACGAGACACCCCACGAAACATTCCACGACGACAGGCAACCACTCAACCAAGGCGGTGTGGTCGTGCTGGGGAGTGGTCGTGATGGGGTGTGGTCGTGCTGGGGGGTGGTCGTGCTGGGGGGTGGTCGTGCTGGGGGGGTAGTCGTGCTGGGGCGTGGTCGTGCTGGGGCGTGGTCGTGCTGGGACGTGGTCGTGCTGGGGCGTGGTCGTGCTGGGGTGTGGTCGTCCTGTGGTGAGGTCGTGCTGGGGTGTGGTCGTGCTGAGTGATGGTCTTGCTGGGCTGGGGTCGTGCTGGGTGGGGTAGTGCCGGGGTGTGGTCGTGCTGGGGTTTGGTCGTGCTGGGGCGTGGTCGTGGAAACGCATATAAAACCGGATGTATGGAAACGTTTTCACGACACCGTATTGGGCGACGGGCACTTGCAACGCTGAAAGTGTCGATGGCGATGTGCCGTGCCAGGGGCTGTGCTGTGCCGTGCTGACTTGGAATTTGCCATGCTGCGCTGAACTGTGCTGTGCTCAATTGCGTTGTGGATCAACTCGCCCGTGGCCTCCGAATCTTGGCCGAACTGATTTGGATCTTAAGCCCGAGCTGTCTGAACGCATAACTCGCCCTCGAGCTGGTCGCAATCGAAACGTGCGGGGCTCTCAACCAGCTCGAATTCAATATCCGATTCAGTTCCAAAACGGGGCGGAGCAAGAGGGGGCGAACCCGAACCGCTACTGAATGAAAATCGGTTAGCTGCTTGGTGGCTGGCCTTGGCGGCTGCCTCATTGGCCGCCTGCTTTGCAGCCTTGCTGGCCTCCTGGTCGGTTGCCTCGTGAACAAAAGGTAGCTCGTCGAATGGCGTCAACGTTTTTTTAAACGGACTGATTCGCCACATGTGAACGGATTGTACTACGAATTGCAAAGGGATTTTTTTCCAACATCGCACGTGCCTCCTCCTCCTCCTCCTCCACCGCCTCCTCCTCTGCCCCCTCCTCCTCCTCCTCCTCCTCCTCCTCCTCCTCCTCCTCCTCCTCCTCCTCCTCCTCCTCCCAGTTTCCCGCGCTGCGTCAAAAGGAGAGAGTGTTTAGCCAACTCATGACCGAGTGACGTGGCCGCGCGGTGCGATATGTGCATCGCGCCCCATAAGGCACATCTATAAGCACATACGTCGTGCCCCTGGAGAGGGCAAGTCTCTGGGGCGCCCAGGTCCCACGTTCAACCTCGAACGCCCGCGCGGGTGTCGCCGCCGCGTCGAATCGACCCGAATCTGCCGTACCCCGGAATCCACTCAAAACGAGTCCCCCGACCCGTCCCGGAGTCCAAAAGCACCAGTTTCCCGCGCTGCGTCAAAAGGAAAAAATATATAGCCAATTCATGACCGAGTGACGTGGGCGCACGGTGCGATATGTGCATCGCGCCCCATAAGGCAAATCTGTAGGCACATACGTAAAAACACACGGAGTCGCGCCCCTGGAGAAATCAAATCTATACGCACATACGCAAAAGCACATGGATTCGTGCACCTGGACAGGGCAAATCTACAGGCGCATACGTAAAAACACACGGGTTCGTGCACCTGGAGAAGGCAAATCTCTGGGGTGCCCAGATCCCTCAAGTTCTACAAAACAAGCGATTCGCTCGAGACATCCTCGGTAACTCTGCGGAGCAAGCGTTTCGCTCGAGACATCCTCAACACACGAAACAGTGGCCCGCACCCTATGATTTATCGATCGGGATTTCAAAAACAAGCGTTTCGCTTGAGACATCCTCAAATTTTAATCCGCCGGCCCACCTCGACCTCGATATTTATCAGGGAAGCGGCGAAGCCCGCGGGAACGTTTCGCATGATTGGTAGGGAGGTTGGGATAATTCTACGGGAGTACACAGCAGACGATTCGCACGACTGGACTCTCCGCCTCGGACGGCCGAGGCGGTGTCACCCGCAGCCGAGACGCCCTTCTGTGAATCCGCGGCCCCTTTCAGGCCTCATTGGCGCTTGCGGCACTTCTGAACCGAGACCGGCAAAACGCGCGACAGTGTTTCCGAGCTGACATGCGGATTTGCTGACAATATGAACAACGCTTGCTGCCCTCCTGTCCAACTTTTTTGTTTCGCATGCCCCCTCTTCGAACGCCAAGATAAGGCAGTGCGCATCAGTTAATGAGTCCGAACATGCAACTGTCAAGCTGTCAAGGGGGGGCAAATATCAAAACGCGCCGCTGCTGCGCGGGCCCCAGCAACTGCCGGGACTCTAAACTCTCCCAATCCTGGCGAGTCAGCTCTTGCACATGCACAGCACCAGCTGCCACCACATCCCTGGTCAGAGCCTCTCTGACGTCAGTGGGCAGCTGTGCGGCGTCGAAGAATTGAACTAGGTCAGTCACTCCATCCGCCCCCGTGGACGATGAATCGGCAGCACAGGAAGGAGCTGCTGGCAATGGGCCTCGGTCCAAGACCCGAGCAGCATCATGGGCCACATGCGCGCAGGGGAACATCTCCACCCGAGATTGTAGATGCTGAATGTCTCCCAAGCTCACATGTTCAGTTGGTGTCCATAACTCTATGCCTCTGTTTGTGAAGACAGCTCCTCGCTGCCATCTAAAATCATCATTGCCATCGTGCCACTTCGGCGCTCGCTGTACTTCGAAGTACTTGCCACCGAACGCCTTCCTGAACGCGGTGGCGGGCAAGACGCCTTGATCCGCATATTCTACCAGACTGGGCTCGCCCCAATACACGAACCGTTTATTGTTGCACCACTTGCTCAACGCGAATCTCTCGTCCGTGATAGACGGGCGGTGGAATGCGCTATTGTGTCCAGAGGGCGCGTCAAACGGATCCACTAAAGTTGAGTTTCCAGCACTTGTTTCCCCAACCAGAAGAGGTGCGCGCGTGTCCTTGGTCGGCCCGGTAAGAATGCAGTTGCGAAGTCATGCTGCAAGGCGCTTCCGATTTCAAGTGGAGCCGTCGTTGTTCAGGACTTCCTCAGAGCAGCGGCGGCAATTGCAGGCGCAGCCGCGCGGGCAAGCCTGATCAGCGGTCTGACACAGCAGCGCCTTATCAGTCAGCGCCTCGTCTGCAGCTACTCTTTTAACATCGCCCCACTCGGCAGCTTCCCTCAAAAACCTCGCCGAGCCTCTCTGGTGCTTGGTCATGAACAGCCGCGTGGAATCATCCCCGTGAACTTGCACATGGGCCAGCCACTTTGCCTGAGTGCCCAAGCTTTCTGACGAGGCCAACGCATTGAAATCCAACTTTCTGAAGACTGTAGAAGCCCCTTCCGCCGCGGCCCCCACGTCGCGCTTCTTTCTTCGGGCGCGGCGCGCTGGGGCATCGAACGGCTGCTTGCTTTCTTTGATAGCATCGAAAGACTCCCCGTCGAGAGCCGCGCGGCTCGGTCTCCATCCACGCCCAGCTTCTTGCTCGTGGCGCGCGCGAGGCAGCGCGGCGCGCTCCGCCAGTCGCGGTGGCCAAGAGAAAAGCGCGCGGCCAGCTGGTGACGAGACGGCAGAGTGCGCTTCGCAGCTGCCCGCCGGGTAGTACCACCCAGCAAAACGGCTGCGCGGCGGTGTGGAGCGCCGTCTGCGCTTGCTTTCTTTGATAGCATCGAAAGACTCCCCGTCGAGAGCCGCGCGGCTCGGTCTCCATCCACGCCCAGCTTCTTGCTCGTGGCGCGCGCGAGGCAGCGCGGCGCGCTCCGCCAGTCGCGGTGGCCAAGAGAAAAGCGCGCGGCCAGCTGGTGACGAGACGGCAGAGTGCGCTTCGCAGCTGCCCGCCGGGTAGTACCACCCAGCAAAACGGCTGCGCGGCGGTGTGGAGCGCCGTCTGCGCGAAGCTCAGACACCACTACTCCCTTGCGAACTAGGGGCGCGTCGCGTTCGACAGGTCCCCCGCCGCGGGCGTCGCCCTCCGGGTTGTCAAACGCGTCGGCGACGCACTCTGCCAGCTGCTTCTTAGTTGCGCCGGCGAGGTCGCGGGGCCCGCCTTGGGCGCCCGCTAGCGTTTCGGGCGGAAGCCGTGGCAGAGTGAGCAAGTGGACCCGGCCCCTGACAGTGCTATCAAGTGGCTGAAGCTGTCCGATCCTATCATCGCCTGGCGGCCCGCCGGCAGCGGCCTCCGCCATTTCCGACCTCGTGGAGGCTTGGGCCCAAAAAGCGTTCAACCCCCCCCCGATTCGGATGCGAGGTCCCCGTGAGCAGATGTGCACCGATAGCACATTTTGAGATGCGGACGGCGGGGGTGGGGTGACGTTAAGATGAACAGATGTGCACCGACTGGTATAATTTGTCAGGGATGGCGGGGGTGGGTCGATCTCAAGATGAGCAAATGTGCATCGCGTGGTACGCTTCGACAAGATGGCGAGGCCGGGACGACCTTACAAGGAGCAGGGCTACGTCTTCCCTAGAGGACAACTGGAGGACAACTAGAGGACAAGTAAAGGACAACCTAGAGGACAACCTAGAGGACAACCAGCTTCGCGTGGAGCTTCCCGCAGAAACATGGTTAAGCCTTTAAAAAGCCATAAGAACATTCTTCTCTTTTTCTAGATGGCAATGTTTTTGCAGGAAGCTCCACGCGAAACTGGTTGTCCTCTAGGTTGTCCTTTATGTTGTCCTTTAGTTGTCCTCTAGGGAAGACGCAGCCCCTGCTCCTCTTATTGTCAATCCGGCCCCCGCCCATCCACCCGGGCCCCATACCCCACCATCCCAATCGAATAACACCATTCGGCGCCTTTGGCATGGCGAGCCAAACCCTTGGAATCGGTGACTGGAGGACAAGGATGCAAAGGTAGCCTTGCGTCGCCGAGCCCTTGCAGGCAGTCGCGCGGAAGAAGGGCATGGCGAGCCGAACCCATGGAGTCGGCACAAGGAGACAGGGATGCAGGGGCACCGCCTTGACTGGGGGGCAGGCGGCGTCGCCGGAAGCAGTATAGGACGTCTAAGTGGACCCTCTCTCTGAGAAGTGATCGCCCTTCGCGGCGGCGAGCTTCGCGCGCCGCTTCGCCAGTGTTCCTGTGATCCGGGCGAGGAACTCCGGCGGGGTGGACATGGCGGTGCGGCGGAGCCGCTCCGCGTACTGGGCGCGGGTCTCGCGTCGGGACACCGGCCACGTCCTCTCGGCGTCGCGCATCCGCCGATTCAGGTCGGCCCAGAACGCAAAGTCCAGAGGGTTCAAGTCCGGCGACCGTCTGGGCAGGTCCAGAGTTTGGATCCCGTGGGCTGTTTTCGCCTCGAGGCCTTTGCCGCTCTTGTACCCTGTCGGGTCGTTGTCTTTTAGCACCCGCCACGACCCTTTCACCCCAGGGAGCGCTCTCCGGAGCGCTGTCTTCAGAGGGCCGGAGTACATCCGAGCGGCCACTGCTCCTGGCACGACGTGCCACATCAGTACCTTCTCGGAGCTGATGGCGCACGTCACGGAAACGGACTTGGTCCCAGCATTGTTCTTCAGTATTTTGGGGTTCTTTGGCTTGACGTACCCGGTGGTGAACACTCTCTTGCGGGTCCTGTAGGACCCCCGCACCAAACGCTTCGCGGCAGCTCTGCGGAACGTCCCGCGCGTGTTGACAAGGAAGACTTTGTTGTCTATGAGAGCATGGACGTAACGACCCCACTGCCCCGGAGTTCGGTGGCCGTGGCGCTCCGCCCACTCCAAGCGTTCCTTCGGGTCCTCTGGGGTCAAGTCGGGTTTTTCATACAAAGGTCGGAAGTGCACGTCGTGTTCCCAAAACGCCCGCTGGAGGGTCCGGGCAGAGCACGACTCCCCCAGCTCATCTTTAACCATGGCCGCCGTGACCTCCGAGAGGCCCTTGGACTTGCGGAGGAGCCTAGCGTGCGCTTTCTGCGCTGCCAGAAACCCTTTTTCAGTGCTCACGAACGCCTTCGGGCGTCCTTTTGGTTTTGCAGGCCTGTGCTTCTGGAAGAGGTGCCGGGATACTGTGGACTGAGATCGCCCGGTGGCCTTGCTGATCTTTTTCACCCCCAGCCCATTCCGGTGCAGACGACGAAAGAGTCCGTCTTCCTGCGCAGAAGCGTGTTCGTATGAGTCGGGAGGCATGGTCTCCACAGACGGGCTGTTTGTGACGGTGCGGGGACGAGAGCTCGAACCAGTATGTCTGCATACGGCGAGCAACGTCTGTGGAGGCATGTGCGTCACGAAAGCCTCGCTTAGCGGAGCTTTCGCAGAGGGATCGTGGACGCATCGATGCCAAGAGCATCGAACCCTCGACAAGACAAATCGGGCAGGGATGAAAGGGCAGCCTCGTGTAAGGATGCGGAGAGCACAGAGCCCTTGCAAGTAAAGTTCGGACAGGGATGAAAGGGCAGCCTTGTGCCTTGTGTAAGGATGGCAAGAGCACCGAACCCTCGCAAAGCAAGTTCGGACAGGGACGAAAGGGCTGCCTTGTGTAAGGATGCCAGGAGCAACGAACCCTCGCAAGGAAAGTTCGGACAGGGACGCAAGAGCTGCCTTGTGCAAATCAGCCCTTGCGAATGGGAAGGTGGATGCATGGATGCAAGGGTGCGGAGGTCAGCCGTCTGGCACATTCCAAAAGGACGCTCGAGGGACCCTCGCATCTGCGGCCGTTGTCTTCGCGCCCCAGCGCTCAGGAGGCATGTCTGAGACCATCACTGGCAGCGAAGAGTCGGTCGCAATCCGATTTGACAGTGAGGACGGCCCACTCCCCGAGACGAAACTTAGTGCGGCGAAGCCACCAGGGACGGCAAGGGACAAAAAAGTGGAAACCCTTCGTCTTCGGCCCCGCATTCGCCCCCCCCTCCCCCCAATTTCAAAGTTGGTGATAATGTTATTATGAATATTATCCTTATCATCATCATGATCATCATCTTCATCGTCATCATCACCGCAATCACCATCATCACCATCACCATCATCCTAGTCCTCGTTCTCATCCTCATCCCCATCCTCATCCTCATCCTCACCCACATCCTCATTATCATCCTCATCCTCATCACCACCATCATCAGCATCAGTATCAGTATCAGTATCAGTTTCAGTTTCAGTTTCATCATCATCATCATCATCACCATCATCACTATCATCACCATCACCATCATCACGGTCATCATCACCACCCCCATCATAATCGTAATCATTACCATCACCATCACCATCATCATCACGATCATCATCATGGTCATGCTCATCATCATGATCATGATCAGTACTTTGATGGTGATGATCATCATCATCATCATCACGATCATCATCATCATAATCATCATCATCATCATCATCATCCTCATCATCATCATCTGAATCATGCTCATCATCAGCATCAGCATCAGCATCAGCATCAGCACCAGCACCATCATCACCATCATCATCATCATCAGTATCACCATCGTCATCATCACCATCATCATCAGCATCACCATCGGCATCAGTATCAGGATCCGCATCAGCACCACCCTCATCATTATCATCATCATTATCAGCATCATCGTCCTCATCCTCATTCTCTTCCTCATCCTCATCATCAGCATCATCCTGATCATCGTCATCATCCTGATCATCGTCATCATCATCACCATCATCATCATTCCTGGTCATCATCATCATCATCGTCATCATCATCACCATCAACATCATCACCATCACCATCATAGTTACGATTCGTAGCCCCATAGGAAGCTCCACCGAAAGCCCCAGCGCACAGTCCGCACGGCGTACCCGCGCCCGGTTCGGCACACCCCCACACGTTTCGTGGCCCTCTATGGGGGCTCCGACGCAGACCCCGGTGGCACAGTCCGCACGGCGCACCCGCATCCGATTCGGCAAACCCCTAACACGCTTCGTGGCCCCATAGGAAGCTCCACCGAAGGCCCGGTGGCACAGTCCGCATGGCGTACCCACACCCGATTCGACACAAAGCCTCACACGTTTCGTGGCCCCAAAGGGAGCTCCACCGACGGCGATGCCCTCAACGACTGTACACACAACTGCATATGGCCTGGTCCTTCGCCAGGATGATTGTTTTTGCAACGTCGCACGTCGCAGTTCGTTGTATAAATGGATCTGAGGCCCAACGGCAGCCGAAAAACGCAAGTGTAGCTTTTTGCTCGCGTCCTCTGAAGTCTAGGTCCTTTCTATCCTTTCACCTTCTCAACCCATCGTCGAGGCCCGATCCCTCCAGAAGATCTGACAACCGCCAGGGAGGCTCGGAAGCAACATTTACGTGAAGAACGATGTCACCCGACTTGGAGTAGCGCCCCACAATCGGGGGAGGGGGAAGGGGGAGAGAAAGGAGAGGGATGGCTTTCATTTGGGTCGGTGGTCTTCTTACTTTTTCGCAACCTCTGGAGAGGGATGATGACCAAAGCGACGGTGATGGTGGTGATGAACATGATGAGGAAGCCATGAGCTTCGTAGGCGAGGCTCTGCAAGCTCGCGGGTGCCGCACGTCGGACACATCGTGCGTCATCGGCTCCGTCTCGCCCCGAGTATCGTTTATCCGATCACTATCCCCAGCGGCGTGGCCTGGGCCCCACTGGCCGACTTACCCCCCAAGATGGGGATAAAGGCCGTTCCCTTCGGGTTCCGAGGGGTGTATCCCCAACTGGGGGGATAATTTGGTGGGGGTCTCGAAGGGGATGGGGATGGGGATGGGGGTCGGATAAACGATACTGACCCTAAGCCCAGATTTCTGCGACAGAGACGCCACCAGCGGTTGGGATCGCAAGCGCCTGGATCCAGGGCGTGCCCTGGGTACCGACACACAGATTGGATGTCGGAGGCGTTTAGCTACTTGAAATGCTTGCATGACATGGGGCAGGGAGGCTCGGGCCCTTTGGACGCTTAGCCGAGCACATCAACAAATTTCGGACGCTGGTCTCCACATTGGCCCCTCCTTGCCTCACTCCCGAGAGGTTTCCAAGGCTCCCAGAATCTTTGAAGTGATTGGAATGACGTCGGGAATTGGGGACGAGCATTCAGAACGGAGGTCGAAACCTGCGTTATGCATGTGGTTGGGCCCCATGGGTCCCCCCTTCACTCAGGGAACCTCTGCCTCCGACCCCAAACCGAACCCGCAGGAATGCCACCCAAACTTAACGAAAACACGTACACAGCCATAGCAGACAAACTTACAGTAAAGAGCGCAATTCCTCGCCCTCGTTCTCATCTTCTTCCCCCTCCTTCTCCTGCTCCGCCGCCTCCTCCTCCCCCTCCTCCTCCTCCTCCTCCTCATTATCCTCCTCTCCCTTCTTTCCCTCCCCCCTCCCTCCCTCCGCCCCTGCCTCCTTCCGACGACGACGACGGAGGCAGGAGGAGGAGGAATAGGATGGACACGAAGGACATTGCTGTCCGCCGTCGCAACACAAAGAAGACGGGGAGGAAGAGGGGGAGGCGGGTGCGAGGCGACGGACGGGAGGCAGGAGAAAGGGAGAGATGGAAAGAGCAGAGAATCGACGGCAACGAAGACGTCGGCGGCACCGACGCGACGACGGCGGCGACGAGCGGCGGCGGCGGCAGCGGCGCGACGACGGCGACGTCCGAGCGGGTGGCGTCCGCGGTCCCCTCCTGCTCCTCCTCCTCCGCCTTCCCCGCCTCCTTCTCCTCCTCCTCCTCCTCCTCCTCCGCCTCTGCTTCCTCCTCCTGGTCCCCCTTCCTCCTCCTCCTCCTCCTCCTCCTCCTCCTCCTCCTCCTCCTCGTTTTGTTGTTGTTTCGGCGATACCGAAGCGCGACAGCCGCAATGAGGCGCCGACATACAGCGGGAGGATGATGAGGATAATACTGAAGATAATGATGGGGATGATGGGCATGATGGTGGTGCTGATAATGATAATGCGGGTGATGATGACGATGAAGATGAATAGGAAGCTGATGATGATGCTGCTGCTGATGATGATGATGGTGATGCTGGTGATGATGACGATTGTGATGGTGACTATGATGATGCTGATGCTGACTGGTGATGATGATGATGCTGATGATGATCAGGAGGAGGAGCAGCAGGAGCAGGAGAGGGAGAAGAAGGTAGTCTGGTTAAGTGCCGCGCACATGGGGCGCCATTTCCATTAATGCGAGAATTGGATTGGTGCCGCGCGCATCCGGGTGATAATTACCACCTTCTTCGCCTCTTGCCCTCTTCGCCAAACTTTCCTGCGTCACCCGCTTTTTGTATTACAAGAGTTGGTCAGGTGCTGTAAAGTCTGCGCCGCTTTCTCCATCAGGACAGACAGCAAGTAGAGGGTGAAGCATCAGCTGGCACAGCAATGAATGGCAGCGCACCCGCGGCAATCTGAACATGTGCTACGGGTCGTGTCAAGTTCCCGCGTTTGCCCCCTCTTCCCCTGCATGCCCCACACCCCCCTCGAACCCCACATACAAGCACGGCGCCGCAGGCGAACGCGCCACTTTGCCAGGAGGAGAGGAGAAGAGGGAGGACCCGATTCAAAAGATGAGAAAGGAATGTAAGGGGGTGGGGTCCTCCCGGAGAGCGGCGTCGATGCCTAAATGAGGCGCCCTCGCCGCTTCAGGCAGCCGGCCTATGACAATTCGTAACAGATGCGCTGCTAAAGAAGCACACAGCTCCAAACCGTATCGTTTGGGTTGCGCTGCTGGGGGGTCATCGGCAAAGCTGTCGATTGCAGCTTCGTGCGCTCGGCTGCCTCCGTCTCCGTGAGAACAACGCCCCGCGCGTGGGAGGCTAGACAGAGCTCGGCGAAACGAAGACAGGACGACCACTAAAACTGGGTGGGCGCGACCGCGGTCGCCACGAACTCGCATTAGTCAGCCCAAAGAAGAACCAAGTTGCTGCTGGTGTCTTGCTTGCCGAGAGCGCGCAGGTGGACAGTCTCTAACAAAAACTAGCTATGGGGGGGGCAGGGGGTCAGAAAGGTGCGCGGGGTGGTTAGAACTGTTTCTGCGAAGAGCGGCACGCGCGGCTACAGGGGGCTGCGGGGCGTCGTCGTCGTCGGCCGTGCTGGGGGGTAGGCTGCCGGGCACCGCGCGGAAGGCGAAGCACAAGCGGAACGACAGCCCGGGAAGACCGGAATACCGAAGAAGGAACACGCAAGAGCACTGCACGCGGCCGCAGCCGGCCGCCGAAGTCGCCCCGGTAACAGACTCGACGAATACTCAGAAGAAGAAAGAAGAAGGCAGGAGTCCGCGGCCGACGCAAGCAGCCCCGCAGAGGACCGACAGCTCTCCTCGTCCTCTCCGAATCCGCGACTCCTCCTCCGCTGGCACTCCACCGCCGCCTCCTCTCGGTCCTCATCAGTATCACTCCACACCGACGCACTCGACCTCCTCGTCCTCCTCTTCCTACTCCTCCTCTCCTCCTCCCCCTTCTTCTTCTTCTTCTTCTTCTTCCTCATCCTCCGCCTTTTCTCCTCCTCCTCCTCCCCTCCTCCTCCCTCCCTGCCTCCTCCTTCCTCCTCCTCCTCCCCCTCCTCCCCTCCTCTTCTCCTCCCCCTTCCTCCTCCCTCCTCCTCCTCTACTTTCCTCCTCATCCTCCTCCTTCCTCCTCACTCATCATCCTCCCTTTTTCCTCCTCCTCTCCTATTCCTCCCTCCCTCCTTTTTTCTCCTCTCCTCCTTTTCTCCCTTTGCTCTTTTTCCTCCTTCCTCCTCCTCTCCTCCTCCCCCTCCCCCTCCCCCTTCCCTCCTCTTCCCCCTTCTCCTGGAGGAGCCCGCGGCGCGGGGGCAGCCGGCGGCAGGGGGGCGGCCGCGGTTGGCTCGGGCGGCTCGGCCTCGTCTCCCCGCTCCCACGGGCGCCCGAGCGGCGCCTCCGCTGCGTCTCCTCTCCCACTCGCCATCGCTCGGACGTCCATGCGCCGTGCATGTTTTTGGAGGCCTGGAAATTGGCACCAACACCAGCCCAGGGGGGTGCCTCCACAGGGGGCAGATGATCCTAGATTTCGGTGTTGGTGGCAATATTTCGGCCACCTTGGAAGCCAGAATATTACCACCATCACCGAGATCGGGATCGTCTTCCCTCGGTGGAGGCGCACCGCCGATCTTGGTGTTGGTGTAAACCTCTGGGCCTGCGATGTTTCGGCTTCGTGCGTTCCTTCTCCCGCGACATGATCCGAGATGCTCCTCGACGATTCTCGCCGATGGGACATGCGCACGTCCGAGCGAAGCCAAGACCGCAAAGAACGGCATTAACATACGCTTTCGGAGGTCCACAAGGATTTCTTGGATCGGCGCTGGGCCCCCCTGGCGTCGCCGCCTCTGGCCCGCTCCGCGCGCCAAGGAGAGGGGTGCAGCGCCGATCCGAGAAATCAGCGCGGACCTCCGCAAAATCATGTTTATGTCGTTATGTGTTATTAATCGTTCCCCGATGGGAGACCTGCATCACCTGGCCAAATTAAGCCCACATGAAATTCAACAGGACTGAGCCAAATGAAACGGGAATGAGCAGAATTCGGCAGGACTCTGCTGGATTGGATGGGTTTTCGATCACGGATATGCCAGCACCGATGCTGAACTTGACCTCCGACAAGACTCACCAAACGAAAACTGGCGGCTCTTGCGTTCGGCGCTTGCGCGGTCGGCGCTACCTCAATGCTGGCGTGAAGTGTTTGGCCCACACGCAGGGGGGGTCCGAAATCCGGCAGCGCCCTCAGAGGATCGAAGAACGCGTTTTCAGAGCTGTGCCCGAACTACCGGGCGCTTCGTTTCTGAACGGCATGGGAAAAACACACAGTGGGGAAAAACACACACAGTGGAAAAACCGCACAGTCTGTAGGGAAAACACACACACTGTGGGGAAAACACACACACAAACACACACACACACACACACACACACACACTGTGGGGAAAACGCACGCACAAAAAAAACACACTGTAGGAACAAAAACACACTGTGTGTTTTTTCTCCACTGTGTGTGTTTTTCCCCACAGTGTGTTTTTGCTCCCACAGTGTGTCTTATTTCTGGCGAGGCTTGCAAAAGCTGCACCCCAAGGTGGGGACCCCCTCGACCGTTTTCGGCCTCCGGGGGCCGTCCACCCAATGCCCAGGAACTGTGGGCGCGGAGGGTCCCGTGGAGCATCCCCATGGTGGGGAGCCCCACCTCGCCCTTTCTGGGCGACCGAAGAGTGGGATGCGGGGGGGAAAACACACACAGTGGAAAACGAGCGCACAGACTGTGTGTTTTTTACCTAACAGCGAAGACTGATAGGTTTCTAGTAGTGTCAAAAGAGAGCATCTTGACTCCCCAGGGGGGTCTGGGCGGGTGCCGGGGAGGAGCCGCGGAAGTCGTTTTAAGCAAACAGTGACACACTTCGTGGTCTTCGAGGTCCCAGAACTCCATTCCTGGGCATGATTTTGAATGCCCGGAGCCACCTGTAGGCCACTTCGTGGTCTTCAAGTTCCCAGAATTCCATTCCCGGGCCACATTTTGAATGCCCAGAGCCAACTGTAGGCAACTTCGTGGTCTTCGAATTCCCAGAACTCCAATCCTGGGCATGATTTTGAATGCCCGGAGCCAACTGTAGGCCACTTCGTGTTCTTCGAGTTCCCAGATCTCCATTCCCGGGCCACATCTTGAATGCTGAGGCAGGCTGAGGCTGAGGCTGAGGCAGGCTGAGGCTGAGGCTGAGGCAGGCTGAGGCTGAGGCCGAGGCTGAAGGCAGACTGAGGCTGAGGCTGAAGCAGGCTGAGGCTGAGGCTGAGGCAGGCTGAGGCTGAGGCTGAGGCTGAGGCAGGCTGAGGCTGAGGCTGAGGCTGATGCAGGCTGAGGCTGAGGCAGGCTGAGGAGGCTGAAGGCTCAGAGGCTGAAGGCTGAGGACTGAGGCCGAGGCTGAAGGCAGACTGATGCTGAGGCTGAAGCAGGCTGAGGCTGAGGCTGAGGCAGGCTGAGGCTGAGGCTGAGGCTGAGGCCGAGGCTGCAGGCAGACTGAGGCTGAGGCTGAAGCAGGCTGAGGCTGAGGCTGAGGCAGGCTGAGGCTGAGGCTGAGGCAGGCTGATGCTGAGGCAGGCTGAGGCTGAGGCTGAGGCTGAGGCTGATGCAGGCTGAGGCTGAGGCAGGCTGAGGCTGCGGCCGAGGCTGAAGGCAGACTGAGGCTGAGGCTGCAGGCTGAGGCTGAGGCTGAGCAGGCTGAGGCTGAGGCTGAGGCAGGCTGAGGCTGAGGCAGGCTGAGGCAGGCTGAGGCTGAGGCTGATGCAGGCTGAGGCTGAGGCAGCCTGAGGCTGAGGCCGAGGCTGAAGGCAGACTGAGGCTGAGGCTGAAGCAGGCTGAGGCTGAGGCAGAGGCAGGCTGAGGCTGAGGCTGAGGCAGGCTGATGCTGAGGCAGGCTGAGGCTGAGGCTGAGGCAGGCTGAGGCTGAGGCTGAGGCAGGCTGAGGCTGAGGCTGAGGCTGAGGCTGAGGCATGCAGGCTGAGGCTGAGGCTGAGCAGCTGAGGCTGAGGGCAGGCTGAGGCTGAGGCAGGCTTGAGGCTGAGGCTGAGCAGGCTGAGGCTGAGGCAGGCCTGAGGCTGAGGCCGAGGCTGAAGGCAGACTGAGGCTGAGGCTGAAGGCTGAGGCTGAGGCTGAGGCTGAGGCTGAGGCTGAGGCTGAGGCTGAGGCAGGCTGAGGCTGAGGCTGAGGCTGAGGCTGAGGCTGAGGCAGGCTGAGGCTGACAGGCTGAGGCTGAGGCCGAGGCTGAAGGCAGACTGAGGCTGAGGCTGAAGCAGGCTGAGGCTGAGGCTGAGGCAGGCTGAGGCTGAGGCTGAGGCAGGCTGATGCTGAGGCAGGCTGAGGCTGAGGCTGAGGCTGATGCAGGCTGAGGCTGAGGCAGCCTGAGGCTGACGGCCGAGGCTGAAGGCAGACTGAGGCTGAGGCTGAAGCAGGCTGAGGCTGAGGCTGAGGCAGGCTGAGGCTGAGGCAGGCTGAGGCTGAGGCTGAGGCAGGCTGAGGCTGATGGGCAGGCAGGCTGAGGCTGAGGCTGTGCTGATGCAGGCTGAGGCTGAGGCAGCCTGAGGCTGAGGCCGAGGCTGAAGGCAGACTGAGGCTGATGCTGAAGCAGGCTGAGGCTGAGGCTGAGGCAGGCTGAGGCTGAGGCTGAGGCAGGCTGATGCTGAGGCAGGCTGAGGCTGAGGCTGAGGCTGATGCAGGCTGAGGCTGAGGCAGGCTGAGGCTGAGGCCGAGGCTGAAGGCAGACTGAGGCTGAGGCTGAAGCAGGGCTGAGGCTGAGGCTGAGGCAGGCTGATGGCTGAGGCAGGCTGAGGCTGAGGCTGAGGCTGAGACAGGCTGAGGCAGGCTGAGGCTGAGCAGGCTGAGGCTGAGGCCGAGGCTGAAGGCAGACTGAGGCTGAGGCTGAAGCAGGCTGAGGCTGAGGCTGAGGCAGGCTGAGGCTGAGGCTGAGGCAGGCTGATGCTGAGGCAGGCTGAGGCTGAGGCTGAGGCTGATGCAGGCTGAGGCTGAGGCAGGCTGAGGCTGGCTGAGGCCGAGGCTGAAGGCAGACTGAGGCTGAGGCTGAGGCTGCAGGCTGAGGCTGAGGCTGAGGCTGAGGCTGAGGCTGAGGCTGAGGCTGAGGCTGAGGCTGAGGCTGAGGCAGGCTGAGGCTGAGGCATGAGGCTGAAGGCTGAGGCTGAGGCTGAGGCTGAGGCTGAGAGGCTGAGGCTGAGGCTGAGGCTGAGGCAGGCTGAGGCTGAGGCAGGCTGAGGCTGAGGCTGAGGCAGACTGAGGCTGAGGCTGAGGCTGAGGCTGAGGCTGAGGCTGAGGCTGAGGGCTGATGCTGAGGCAGGCTGAGGCTGAGGCTGAGGCTGATGCAGGCTGAGGCTGAGGCAGGCTGAGGCTGAGGCCGAGGCTGAAGGCAGACTGAGGCTGAGGCTGAAGCAGGCTGAGGCTGAGGCTGAGGCTGAGGCTGATGAGGCTGAGGCTGAGGCTGAGGCTGAGGCTGAGGCCGAGGCTGAGGCAGACTGAGGCTGAGGCTGAAGCAGGCTGAGGCTGAGGCAGGCTGAGGCTGAGGCTGAGGCAGGCTGAGGCTGAGGCAGGCTGAGGCTGAGGCTGAGGCTGATGCAGGCTGAGGCTGAGGCAGGCTGAGGCTGAGGCCGAGGCTGAAGGCAGACTGAGGCTGAGGCTGAAGCAGGCTGAGGCTGAGGCAGAGGCAGGCTGAGGCTGAGGCTGAGGCAGGCTGAGGCTGAGGCAGGCTGAGGCTGAGGCTGAGGCTGATGCAGGCTGAGGCTGAGGCAGGCTGAGGCTGAGGCCGAGGCTGAAGGCAGACTGAGGCTGAGGCTGAAGCAGGCTGAGGCTGAGGCTGAGGCAGGCTGAGGCTGAGGCTGAGGCAGGCTGAGGCTGAGGCAGGCTGAGGCTGAGGCTGAGGCAGGCTGAGGCTGAGGCTGTGACTGCGACTGCCGTTGCCACTGCGACTGTCATCGCGAATGCGACTACGATTGCGAGAACAGCATAATTCTACAACTGGATTCTCATCTGAATCTTAAGGGGAATGCTTCCAGGTATGCTCCTACACATCGCTCTTAGGTTGCTTTGCCGGGATAATTTTATTTTCCCGCAGCATCGCGGTGACCACTGGGGTCTGACAACCGGCGCGCCTCCCAACCGGCGCGTCTCCCAACCGTGGGGCTCTGACAACACACACGCGCGCCTCCCAAAACGGGCCGCCTACTCGAGTGTCCCCACCAGTCTGGGCGCGAAGCGGCCCGTGGAACCCCTTGTGGATTTCCCCTCACCCCCTTGGGAGGCCAAGATGCGATGCCTGCGGCATCGCGGTCGCGGTGATCACAGGACTCTGAAAACAAGCACGCGCGTCCTCCAAAACGGGCGTTCTACTCGAGAGGTCCCACCAATCTGGGCGCGAACGGACCCGTGGAACACCCCTGGTGGACCCTCCCACCCGCTGGGAGGCCCACGTCACGGTGATCATGAGGCTCTAGCAAGACACACGCGTGTCTCCCAAAACGGGCAGTCTACTCGAGTGGTCCCACCCATCTGGGTGAGAACGGGCCCGCGGAACACCCCTGGTGGATCCCCCCCCGTGGGAGGCCCGAATGCAATGCCTGCTACAACGCAGTGATGATCATGGGGCCCTGGAAACAAACACACGCGTCCCCTAGACAGGTGATTCACTCAAGAGGCCCCACCAGTCTGGGCGCAAACTTGACCGTGGAACAAACCTGGGGGATCCCACCTTGGGAGGCCCACGTGCGATGCCTGCTACATGACTGTGATCACGGGTCTCTGAGAGATCTGAGAGCGAGTGAGCTTGAATATAAACGACTGGCAATGAGTGACTATAATATGATTGTAAGTGAGTCAGAATATGAGCGTCTGGAAATCAGTCTGAACGCGAGTGAGCCTGCGCATGAGTGAGTCTGAGTGTAATTAGGTCTGAGTGCGAGTATGAATGTATGAATGCTCTGGGGAAGCGTGGGTCTGTATACGAATCACTCTGCGTCCGAGCACCTCGGCGCTAGTGAGTCTGAGTGAAGATGGGAGGGGAGGCGGGAGTGAGGGTGAGGCGGAGGCGTCCCACTGACAACCTTTCTTGTCGCAGCGGCGAGAACCCTAGCCGCGTTCGAGGGCTGACGCAAGATGCACGTGATCGAATTGCGCACGGGTCCCGCCGATAACAAAAAACATGCACTTTCGGGCGTCCGCGTGGATTCCTCGGGTCGGCGCTGGGCCCCCCTGTTATGTACCCACACGCCCTCCCCTGCGCGCGGAGCGCGGCTGGGGCGGCGCCAGAGGCGCCGCCGGTGGTGTGGGCGGTCCAGTGCTGACCCGCGAACTCCGCGCGCGCCGCCAGGAGCGTGTGTTCACATCTTTGGCTGCTCGAGCTCTTCCGTCGGGGGGCCCAGCGCCCCCCTCGGCCACGCGCAGGAGTGGGCCTGAGCACGAACGGCCTCTGGTGCGCGGCCTTCGGGGGCCGCGGGGAGGCCGAACCCGGAGCGCGCAAGCCGCTGATGTCGCACCGCACGAAGCCATCCGGGGGGCCCGAGTGCGCCCGCACCAAAGGTGGGCAGAAGCCTCCCCGATGGGGTCCGACTAGACTGTGTCGGAGGATTCCACTGGTTCGCCGACGTATCGCCGATGCACTGGCGATGCATCGGCGTTGCACCGGCGATGCATCGGCGGCGTCGGCGTGGAGAAACTGGGCTCCACATCAAGCCACAACGCCGATGCATCGGCGATGCGGAGCGGTCCCCCGACCCCGGAAGGGGGGGCCCGGCGCCCCTCCGTGCTCGCCAACGCGGCTGGGGCTGCCGCGGGTGGCTCCGCCTTCTCCGGCTGGGCGGCGGGGGCTGGCGGCGCGGGGTCTGCCAGCGGCGCCTCGGTGGTAGCGGGCCCGTCGGTCGGCCCAGGCAGCGAGCAGGCGATGGCGGCAACGACGGCGCGGGCTCACAGCGCAAGCCAAGGGTTCACGGTCAGGTTGCAGACGCCCTGTGCGCCCGTGCAAATTGCGCTTAAGTGCACGAGGGTAGGCCAGGCCAGCCAGGAGGGTGACAAAACGACGGGCCGCATCGAGGCCGACGTGCGCTCACTCTTGGCTCCAAGCCCCAGGGCTCACTGGCCTCCCGAAAGACATGGAACCGAAAGCGAGGCCCCCAACAGGGCCGCAGCGTGGAGCCCCGAGCCCCCCCGCCCCCCGCAACGTGGTGGCGAATGCGCGTGGCAAGCTGCACGCATGAGGCAAGCACCAGATCGCCTCCGGAGCCTGCTGCGGGTTCCGACCTAATCTTTAGCAGATGCGAAGCCAGCTTTGACACGGCCATCTTGTGCATGCGACGATCGACCCCTCGGGCCAAGGACGAGGAGAGGGGACTTCCTGACTTTCGGCGCAGCTGCACACGTAATGTCCTCACAGCAGCTTCCCTATACCCTTTCAACTCCATGTTTCTCTTGGCCCGTTGTGTGCCGCCCTCCGTCCACAGGTAACACGCACACAACATGAGTGCCACTCTCCTCTCTCCCCCTGGTACCGCGTCGTGCGGACGTGCCCCCCCGCGCGCATTGTCGTTCCACACGCATCGGTTGTCGGCAACGCTGGCGGTCGCAAACGCGTCTGCAGAACCAGCGGGCCCCGCCAAGTTGTCTTTCCACACACGGGATTCCAACAAACAATATGACCATGTGTTTGTTCTATTCGGACCCTTCGCGGTCCTGAACAAGCGTTTCTCCCGCTACATCGAAGGCCGCAATTCAGTGTTGGCGCTCTGCTCCCGTTGTTAGGTTTTTGCTCTCGCCCTGGCGCAGAACGCTATTATGGATCCGATTCGTTTCTCATCGTTGCCGTCCACCTCCTTTTCCCTCCGCCTTCCCCTGGTCATCCTACTCTTCCTACTCCCACTCCTTCCTCATCCTGCTCCCCGTCCAAGGATGTCATCCTGCTCCTCATCCTGCTCCTCCTACTCCTGCTCCTTCCTCATCCTGCTCATCCGCCGCTTCATTCTCGTCGCCCACGGACTTCAGAAATGGCGCGAGCGCACCCGCGGTGGCGGGGAAGCGCGGCTGGCCTCCTCGAACGCCTCCGCATTCGCGGCGTCGTAGACCGCGAGGGTGAGGACAACTTTTGGACGTTGCTCCGAGGAGCCTCAGCACCCCTACGGTGTTTCGTGAGGCCCTTCGAGCATCTGGGGCTCTGAGGCCGCAGATGGCAGATGAGCAAGAGAAGGCCAGGTGAAGAGATGCTATGAGGTGAACGAGCGGAGCAGCCGAAATCCTGAGTCAGCGGTCTTGTAGTTACTCGAGCCCCTCCCCCGAGGCCTCGGAGGGAACCGCGGCCTTGAAGACATCGTCCTCCACGCCGAGGGCGAGAGGAGGAGAAGGAAGAAGAGATCACCTGGAGACCGCCTGGGCACTGGAGTCCACGTGGCAGGAGGAGAATCAGGAGGAAAAACAGGATGGTACAGGAACAGGAGGAGGAGGAGGAGGAGGAGGAGGAGGAAAGGGAGGAGGAGGAGGAGGAGGAAACTGGCGGGGAGCCTGCAGGACAGCTTCCCCTTGAGACAAATGTGGCAACTGCTGCTCCCACCGAACGATCACGGGGCAGACGGCCGCAGCCTGTGGGGGCGGCTGCGACGCGAAGGAGGGAGGAGGAAGAGGAGGAGGAGGAGGAGGAAGAGGAGAAGGAGGAGGAAGAGGAGAAGGAGGAGGAAGACGAGAAGGAGGAGGAAGAGGAAAGGAGGAGAAAAGAAAGATGAGGAGGAAGAGGAGGAGGAAGAGGGGGAGGAGGGAAATGAGGAAGAGGAGGGAGGGAGGATAAGGATGAGGAGAGGATGAGGATGCGGAGGAGGATGCGGAGGAGGAGGAGGAGGAGGAGGAGAGGAGAGGAGGAGGGAGGAGGAGAGGAGAGGAGGGGAGGGAGGAGGAGGAGAGGAGGAGGGGAGAGCGGAGGAGGAGGAGGGAGAGAGGGGAGGAGGAGGGGGAGGAGGAGGAGGAGGAGGAGGAGGAGGAGGAGGAGGAGGAGGAAAAAGAAGAGGAATTGTGTTTGCCCGCAAGGGGTAGAACGTTTAAGGTGGCTGAACCTGCCTCATCCGTTGCTGCTATCCGCTGCCTCATCGCCATCAGTCCTGAAATGAAGCCGCTGGCAGGAAAACCATCCTGAGGCCGCTGCAGCCACGCAGCTCGTTGAGCAGGCGGTTGGGTCTGCAGCAATCTCGCACGCTCCACCTCTCTTAAGATATGGAGGGCGACACCAGGAGCAGCACGCTGAGAAGAAGGCACACCCGGGAAGCCCATCTCAACCAACTTTCGACGCTCTCCTTGTGCCCCGATACACTCGGCGCGGGGCCACGGGGCGCTGGTGCTTGCCTGTGCCCCAGAGGCTCCACAAACGTCAATGTGGAAACTTCGACACCCATTCACAGAGGTTTCCTTTGCGCTCGGGGACGTTATCCTGTGACCTCTGTGCTTCGAGTTTCTTGAACCTGTCTTAGTGCGCCCTTGAGGCGTAGCTAACTTCGCTTCGCCAAAGGCTCGCTTCGCCCGGGGCTAGACTCGCCAAAATTTCGCTTCGCCAAGGGCTGCGCTCCGCGTCGGTCGCTTCGCCTGCATGCCGCTTCCGCTGCGCCCCGGTGCCGCTTCGCCCGAATGTCGCTTCGCGTGGTGCTGCATCGCGCGCCCGCGGGCCTGCCCACCAGACTGCGCCTGCCCCACAGGGCCCGCCCGCCCGCCCGCTCAGGCCCGCCCGCTCAGGCCCGCTCAGGCCGCTCAGGCCCGCTCAGGTCCGCCCGCCCGCCAGGTTCTCCTGCTTACGCGAAGCGCCTCGGGCGGACCGACACCCTGGGTGGAAGCGACCCTCGGCAGACCGGCCCACGATCGGCGCGCAGCCCCCGGCGAGGCAGAGCCCCGGCGAGGCAGAGCCCCGGCGAGGCGAACCTCCGGAGGTCCCCCCCGAAAGACCGATCCCCGCTGGAGGTGGAGCCCCGACGAGGCCGCGCCCTCCCACAGGGCCCCATGGGACGCAGAAAGACGTACTCGTACTATGTGCCTCTACTGGAGACGCACGTACATGTGCCGGGACATATAACACCAAAAATCTTGTATCGTATCGTTTCTGGAGCGGTATGGCCCGAAAGTGCCCGCCATCGAGCATACACTTTAAGATTTCTTGGCGCGCGCGCGCGTCGCCACTGCGTAGGCAACGCACACATCGTATTAATAGGTTTGGGTGACCCCGATCCCCCCCCCCGGACCTGCGATTCCTTCATCTTCTCAATCCGACGGGCCCCCCCCCCGGATCTATGGACCATTTCCCAAGGACGTTTCTGGACGTCCCCGGGGCCCGGCGAGGGCCCCTGACGCCGGAGAGGACGAAAATCCTTTTCCGTCTCGGTTCTGCTGAGAACAAGCCTGCACCCCGTGAGCTTTTCATCGCAATGCGCAGCGGAAGGATGGTGAAACAGGAGGCGACGGAGGAGGAGGAGGAGGAGGAGGAGGAGGAGGAGGAGGAGGAGGAGGAGGAGGAGGAGGAGGAGAAGGGAGAGGAGAAGGGAGAGGAGAAGGGAGAGGAGAAGGAGTAGAATGATGACGGCCCCTAAAGCGGGGGCCAAAAGACCCGCCCATCCCAAGGCGCACCGAGGAGCCACCGAAGAGCGGCAACGCGCAGGATTAATTTTAACTTGTATCAATATGTCGCCACATGTTTCAAGAAAACATCCCATCGGATCAATGCTGTGCAACAGGCCGCATCGGAAATCCCAAATCTCGGAATCGAATGCACTGGTGTTTTCGGATCATCCGAATTCGAATGTCCGGCCGGTACATCCCTGTTACAAAAAGTTTCTAACAGCAATGGCACAGGGATATAAGCCGAAACGATGTCGAATCGAAGCGGGCGGGGCCCGCCCGTCGCATTAAGTGACGTCCACGTATCAATGTTACGGAACGCCGTGTCGTCTGCGCTGCGCGGTGCATGTGAGCCATCCGACTGTAGGAAGGAAACCGTAAGGCATGACGTGGAATCGCCCACGCCAGCGGCCCAATGACAAATCAACTGAAAAGAGCCCCCTGGCATTAAGTGGCATCCGCCTCCTCATGTTGCCACCGAACAGGCAAGCCGAAGTGCGGCATATCGGTAGCCTGGCCCATGGTGCACACCTGCGCACGCTGCCAACATTGATGGGCGACCCTCAATTAACAATTCTATTTGGGAGATGCCGTCTGCTGATCATTCAAAATGATAACTTTGTTGATGTTATTATTATTTTTTCCCGGCTGTGTGGATGTCGAACCTGCTTGGGTGTGTCCGAGAGCCCTGGCGGCAATTGCCAAAAATGCGCCGGCAAACTGTGCCACGACGACGACGACGTCGACTTCGACTTCGACACCGACGTCGACGTCGTCGTCATCGTCTCGCACGCCGTTCCTGACAAAAGCGGCTGCGTTCTGGGCGCCATGGGGCCCAGAACGCGCCCGTCGTT
The DNA here is from genome assembly GCA_963575745.1 of Prorocentrum cordatum. Lineage (NCBI taxonomy): Eukaryota > Dinophyceae > Prorocentrales > Prorocentraceae > Prorocentrum > Prorocentrum cordatum. The sequence continues at coordinate 33,240 of CAUYUJ010019761.1, forward strand.
GTCGGACGCATCCCCGTAATGGGCGTGGGCGCGCTCGGTGTGTAAAATCACACCTGGGTCGCACTGTTCGTTGTCTCGCGAAGCCACTCCAGGATTGGGTGGGGGGCGGGACCAGTATGTAAATTCACGCATGGGATGCAGTCTACGTTGCCCGGCAATCCCATTTAACGATTTGGCCGCGGCTGGCTTTATGTTTAAATCCACGCACTGAACGCATTTCGCGTCGAGTGGCGTGCCCACTTATTAACGATCGATTGTTGTCGCTTTGGTGGAGAATAAATTGGACGGGAAACGTCGATCGCTATGTCAGAACGGTGCTAATTCACAGCATAATAATTTGTTCAACCCTTTTTTCAACCCAAGCAAATTCTGAATTAACGATCGATGCTTCCCGTCCTATTTCTGCACGCACCAAACGCGAAAACCCCCGTCGTCAAGTGGGCACGCCACTCGATGCAAAGTGCGTTCAGTGCGTGGATTGACGCATAGAGCCCGCCGCGGCCCGATCGTTAACTGGGATCGCCAGGCAACGTAAACTGCATCCTGCACGTGTGAATTTACATACTGAACCTCCCCCCGCCTCGTCGTGGGCACGGTTCATTGGACGACGTCCCACAGGTTCCACAGGTCTCGCAGGTCGCACAGGTCCCAGAGGTCCCACAAGTCTCGCAAGTCCCACAGGTCCCACAGATCCCACAGGTCCCACAAATTCAACGGGGCCCGCACGTCTCGCAGGTCCGCCGGCGGCGGCGCGCCAAGAGACGACAGGGAATCGCGCGGAAACCGGACACTTGGGCAGAATTACCCATCCCCGTGAACAAATTCTAACAAAACTGGCACAAAGATGGAAACCGAAACGATGTTGAATCGAAACGGGCGGGGCCCGTCGCATGAAATGACGTCCACCTGTCAATGTTACGGTACAGTACGGAACGCCGCGTCGTCTGCGCTGCGCGGTGCATGTGAGCCATCCGACTGTGGGAACGAAGCCGTAAGGCATGCCCTAGAGTCGCCCGCGCCAGCGGCCCAGTGAAAAATCAACTTTAAAAAAACACCCGGGCATTAAGTGTCATCCGCTTCCCAATGTTGCCACCTGGCGTGCAAGCCAAAGTGCGGCATATCAGTAACCTGGCCCATGGTGTGCACCTGCGCAAGAGGCCAAGATTGAAAGGCGAATCTCACGTAACAATTCTGTCTGGGCGTTGCCGTCTGCAGATCATTCAAGATGATCGTCTAGCTGATTTTGTTATAACTTGTTTCCTGGCTGTGTAGGTAGTGAGTATGCGGGGGAAGTACGTTGGAGGTCTGGGTCCATGTGGGACCTGCTCTAGAACAGGCACATACCGAAAACGGATATACCCTTTCCTCCGACCTTGTACTGCGCCGAACGCAGCGGCCGCGTTGTCTATAGACGCATCCACCCCGAATGCGTCTACACATGCAACGACATCCAATGTGACCATAGACGCTCGTGGCTAGAAAGTGCGAGCGATATTTGGCACAGGCCCCAGGTAGCAAGGGCGCCCAACTTCGAGCTTTGCGCGGCGCGAAGCGCAAATAATCTCGCACTCTCGCGCCGATCCCAAGCCCCAAGGGAAAATGAGGAGGATGAAGAGGAATCGGAGCCGAACCGCAAAGCGCGAATAGCTTCCCAACCTCGAGGACACCCACGAAGAGGAGAAGAGGAGGATGAGGAATTGGAGCCGAACCGCGGAGCGCGAATAATCTCGCGCCCTCGCAGGCGCCCTGGGGTACAGTCGGACCATCTCTCAATAACACAAGACCCTCCGCAGGCCAACACGCACGACGAACATCCAGGGGTACCCTCCCCAGGGTGCGCACGCACATCCAACAAGCACGAAGAGCATGAGGGCACCTTCCCCGAACCGACCTCGATCTCATACCGTCGGGGTGTTGACTTAAGGAACCTTAAATAAGGAACGAGGCCCCTTTTCTCTAGAAGAACGTGCCAGTGGACGTGCCACGGGACGTGCCAGGGGACGCGCCGCGCGACGTGCCAGGGGGACTCGCCAAAGGACGCCCCACGGAACGTGCCAAGGAACGTGCCAAGTTGCAATGCTGAGTGTATCGATCTTGATGTACCGCGTCCGTCGTGATCGTCTTCAGTCGTCCTTCGTCGTCGTGGTTGTCGTCGTCGTCTGTCGCAGTCGTCCGTCGTCATTCGTCGTCGTCCGTCGTCGTCGTCCGTCGTCAGTCGTCTGTTGTTCGTCGTCGTCGTCGTCGTCGTCGTCGTCGTCCGTCTTCGTCGTCGTCGTCGTCTTCGTCCGTCGTCGGTCGTCGTCGTTGTCGTCGTCCGTCGTCGACAAGGGTTCCTTCTTCAGCGCCCCGACTGTACCTCGGTCCGACTGCAGACTCGGCCCTCCAGCTCCGGGCAGCGCCGAGCGGCAGCGCTGCGGCGGGAGGCGCCGCCTCGGTCGGCGGCAGCGGCGGCGTGGCGGGGACCTCGAGCGGCGGCAGCGCCGACGGCGCCCGGCGGCGCAGGGGCGCCTAGGGGGGGCGCCGCGCGCAGACGGTCCAAACGTGAGCTGACGGTTCGACAAAGAGGCAAGACTCGTCAATAGGGAGCCCATAAAGGACGTACGCGCCCATTTATGTACATGAATACCGCCCCTCGATCATTCGCGGACACAGGCACGGTGGACGTGTTCAAGTCGCGCGGGCGCCGTAGAAATAAGAACGCAGGCTGTGCTGGCAGCTCGGCGCGCAGCGCATCGCTGAAACAACATGCTTCCCTCCCACCCCCGCCGCATGAGGACACCGGCAGGACAAGCACATTCCGAGCAAGCTCGCTGGAACGACTTGGGGAAACCAGGTGGGAATCGCAGCTTCCCAAGAGGGTGACCGTGACTTGCCTAACCAGCCTCGTGGGCGGACGCAGTGGAATCGAGCCACGCGGCAGTCCACAAGCTCGTGCGAGTCTTCACGCAACAGCAAGCTCGCTGGCAGGCAGGCGCAGAGGGCCTCTGCTAGCCTGGCCTTGGCCCAGGATAATGCCCCACGGGCGCGAGAACTGGCCGAGCTCTGGTCTGGTTCAGTTCCGAACAGCGCTGGATCTGAGCCCCCGAGCTTCTGGGCAAGGCAGGAACAGCAAGACTTGCACATCCTGCTCCCTCCAGACGTGGCAGGCCAGGGGCGCCGTGCATCCTGGTCTGTGTGGCCACCGCAGGGGGCAACGCGAGCGGATGTCGCCGAGGCGCCGACGTCCCGGGCAGAGCTGTCCGCTCTTCCTGGGAGACCCGGAGTCCCACAGGTGCACTCGGCGGGCGCGGATGGAGGCTCCACGCTGCAACCGGTGCTGCACTCGCACGATCAGGCCTCCCTGCGCACCCCCCGCCGGACCCACGGCCCACCTCCACCGCACCCCCTCCCTCCTCCCACCAGTGGGAGGGAGGAGGCATAGCCTGTCAGTCGAGGCGTTGATTCAGGGCCCCGACTGTAGGAGGACAGCACGTGGAGAACTGCAGAAGCACCTCCGTGCGGAGGCCGAAAATTCGCACGGCTGCATCGGATGGAAGCGTGCTCGTGCCCGTGACGGTGGGGCGAGGAGGCTGGGAATGGGAAAGATTGCGGCCCCTGGGGCCGCCTTGAAACATCTTGGAACGTCTTGGACCACTAAGGGACCATCTTGGCGGCCAGCGGGCGTCCTCCTGAACCAGCTCGGAACCCTCTTCAGGTCGAAAGAATCACCCAAAGACTCCAAAGCGGATCCCGGAGCCAAGGGGGGGCAAATTGGGTTGCGACGGAGGGAGTTTGGGAAAGGTGGGCCACCTCAGGGCCACCCCAGGTCCTCTCCCCCATGGGCGGTCCCGTTCGCCTTCTCCCGTCGTCCGACGTCCGTCGTCCGTCCGCCAGCCACGTTGTTTCTCTATGATAGCTCTGCCGTGGGCATATTCTCTCGCTTGCTCGGAGTAGAGAGTGCCTGGGATGCAGCGGCCAGCGCTGTACATGAGCTGCTACCTCGGGCTGCAGCTCGCTGGATACTGCTGCGTGAAAGGCGCTGCTACTCTGGGCTGCAGCGCCATGCTATTAAATACCCCAGCATTATCTATCCCACACGGCACTTGAACGAGAGATGAAATGCTTGGTTCGCGCATGAATGTTTGTCCTGAGTCCTGAATGGATGAACATCTAATCGGTGATCTTCTGACCCCGGTCAATCCAGACCCGGGTCAGCAGGAAACCAAAAACTGCAATGCAAGAAAAAAAACTGCAACGCAGGTATTCGCAAACCCGGGTCAGCCACTATGCGTGGCCGCCTCGTGGCTCGCAAACCTGGGTCAGCCTGAGGGGGCCCTCGCAGGATCCTGCAGGATCCGGTGCACTGGCTGACCCCCGTTTGCATTGACCCCCGTCTCTTGAGCTCCGACCCCTGCATAGACAAGAGTGTCCGACCCTCGTCTGGGACGGCTGGGACACGTGCAGCGGACGGCCGCCCTTGCACCCCAGCGTCCGGCCCTTCTCCCCCGCCCAACCCCTCTCTCGCCAGCATCCGCCCCCTGGGAGAGACAGCAGCGTCTTCGCACTCGAAGAGGGGGCGGGATGAAGGGAGAAGGAGAGAGGTACTGACATTGATTTGTCCGCCTCGAGGCCAAGGTCCGGCCTCGGAGCGCGGGTGGACCGGCCGCGCACGCACACTGCTTCACGCACGGAGATGGTGCGTCGCGGTCGCGCAACGCTCATGCAGCAAGATGGGACAAGGTGTTTTAAGCAGGCAATGTGTATCAAGCAAGCAATGTGCATTAATTCCTGAGGTTCTTCATCTCCTCCCGTTGATCCACTCATCCAATCGCCCCCCAACCTCTACAGGCCCGCTCTTTCAAAACGGAGCTCAGTCCCAGGGACTGGGCGTCTCCTGAGCTTGCGCAGTTCGGCAAACACCTCCCCATGCTGCAACCGTCAGGGTTGGTAGGTCTTTTACCTGACCTGGCAAAGGTAGCAAAACCGCCGCCTCAGGAGCAACAGAGAACGGGTACACTTGAACCACCGCCCCTCCTCGTTTTCCTCCTCCTCCTGCTTCCTTCCCCCTCGGGCATCATCATTCACACCCCCGGGCGTGTGCTCCAAAGGAGCGCACCGCCAGCGACTCGAATTCGAGTTCCTCCTCAAGCCTCTCCTACGCACCATCGCCTTCTGAATCCATGTGCTGCGAGTAGTTGAGACATGGTCACCGATAATCCCAAATAAGTCATTTGACCGACCAGAAAGGCCAAGCCTAGGACCTGGAAGTGACCCATGTTAGACCATGCGTCGCCAAACGCAGCCTTTTTTGTTGATACCATCCCATGTTAAAACATCCCCACTGCGATCGCCTTTGCAGCCGAGATCATTGCTAGCATTCCAGCTGTGAAGAATTGGATCACGTTCGTGCGAACAGCATTGTGCGCTGCGAACACGAATATCGTCACGATCCCATGTATTTAGACACAGATGTGTACATGTACTATCTTGCACAGGGTGTCTAGAGCTCCGATCACTGTATTTCGGCACGGCACCGCCCCCTCCCATCCCGCGCGCCACCTCCGCATCCCTGCGCCCACCCCGCCCACCAGCCAGCGCACCCCCTCCGCCCCGACCTTCTTATTTCGGCACGGCACCGCCCCCCACCACCACCACCACCACCACCACCACCACCACCACCACCACCATCCCGCACGCCCCCTCCGCATTGCCCCACCCGCCAGCCAGCGCGCACCCTCCGCCCCGACCCCCTCATTTAGGCACAGCCCCGGGGGGGCCCCATCCCGAGCGCCCCCCTGCATCGCCCCACTCACCAGCTAGCGCGCCCCCCCCGCCCCGACCCTTTTCATTTCGGCACGGTACCGCCCCCCCCATCCCGCGCGCCCCTTTCTTGCGCAGGCTGCCGAGCGCACTCGCTCGTAGCGTCAGGGACGGCGGCAGCGGCCGCCGTCAGCAAGAGAGGCGAGCCTCAGGCCCTGTGCGCGCCACACTGGAGAGGGACGGCAAGAATCGAGACCTCCACCACCTCCATGTCCACTTCCCAACCTGAACATCCTCAGAACCACAAGTGGAGCCGCGCGCCCCTTCCGCATCCCCCCACCTGCCAGCCATCGCGCCCCCCCCGCTCCGACCTCTTTTGAAGACGGCACCGCACCCCCCATCCCGCGCGCCACCTCCGCATCGCCACGCCCGCCAGCCAGCGCGCCCCCCCCCCCGCCCCGCCCCCAGTTCTTGAATCGCTTCGCTCCTTCCGCAGGCCCGTACTGTGCCATCGCAGCCATTTGCCTGCGCGTTCGTGGTCTCTTGGGGCTTCTTCGGGGCCGTGTGGGGGCCTCTTGGGCCTCTTTGTGGGCATCTTGGGGGCCTCGTGGGGCCTCCAGGGGGCCTCCTGGGCTCTCTTGGGGGCCGGGGGGCCTCTGGGTGTCTGGGGGGGTCTCTTTGGCGGCCTCTTCGAGCCCCTTGAGGTGCTGTTGGAGGCTTCTTAAAGCTTCTTGGGCGCCTCTTGGGGCCGAACGCTCGAAGTGCCCGTTCGGGTTCCACGTCTGGCCCCCTCGTGGGGCCGTCCTGGAGATATCTTGGGCCGTCTTGGAGGCCTCTGGGGCCGTCTTGGAGCCCTCTTGGGCTCTCTTGTGGCTTTCTTGGAGGCCTCTTGGGCCGTCTTGGGGCGATATTTTGGGCCTCCTGGGCCGTCTTTGAGCGTCGGGAAGACGAACAGATGAGAATGCCAAAATCTTTGAAACACCTAAGGGAAAGCAATGGTTTTTACATCCTGGGCCCCTCTTGTGAGGTTCTCTTGGGGGCTCTTGGCGCCCCCTTAGACGCTTTTCAGGAGCTGTTGGAGGCTTCTTGAAGCCTCCTGGGCGCCTCTTTCGGCCGAGGGCTCGAAATGTCCGTTCGGGTTCCCCGTCTGGCCCCCTCGTGGGGCCGTCCTGGAGATATATTGAGCCGTCTTGGAGGCCTCTGGGGCCGTCTTGGGGCCCTCTTGGGTCTCTCTTGGAGGCCTCTTGGGTCGTCCTGGGGCGATAGTTCGGGCCTGGTGGGCCGTCTTTGAGCGTCGGGAAGACGAACAGAAGAGAACGCCCAAATCTTTGGAAACAATAAGGGGAATCATTGCTTTTTACATTCTGGGCCCCTCTTGTAGGGTTCTCTTGGGGGCTCTTGGCGCCCTCTTAGAGGCTCTTCAGGGGCCGCTGCAGACTTCTCGAAACCTCCTGGGCGCCTCTTGGGGCCGAAAGCTCGAAATGTCCGTTCGGGTTCCCCGTCTGGCCCCCTCGTGGGGCCGTCCTGGAGATATCGTGGGCCGTCTTGGAGGCCTCTGGGGCCCTCTTGGAGCCCTCTTGGGTCTCTCCTGGAGGCCTCTTGGGTTGTCTTGGGGCGATAGTTTGGGCCTCCTGGGCAGTCGCTGAGCGTCGGGAAGACAAACAGACGAGAATGTCAAAATATTTTTAATACAGAAACGCACAAAACAAAACTCAGGGAAACACACATGTTTTTACCTCCTGGGCCCCTCTTGTGGGGTTCTCTTGGGGGCTCTTGGCGCCCTCTTAAAGGCTTTTCAGGAGCTGTTTTGGCCCTCTTGGGCCCTCTTGGGTCTCTCTTGGAGGCCTCTTGGGTCGTCTTGGGGCGATATTTTGGGCCTCGTGGGCCATGTTTGAGCGCGCGGAAAGACGAACAGATGAGAACGCCAAAATCTTCGAAAAAACAGAAAGGGAAATCAGTGTTTTTACCTCCTGGGCCCCTCTTGAGACGCTACTTCGAGGCCTATTTGGCCATCTTGGAGGCGTCTGTGGCCGTCTGGAGGCTATCGTCGGCGTCTTGGACCAATCGGTCGGCGATTCGGAGCTCTCTTGGACCGTCTTGGGAACTTTTTGAGCCCTCCAGGAGCGCTCTGGGACGCCTGAAAGCCGCGCCGAGAAGGAAAAACCATCTGTGGGTCGAACCTCCCGGGGCTTCGTCCAGGGACCCCCAGGGGCCGCCCCGCGCGCGCGAACTAGAAATATTGTTGAACACTTACCGGAGATCTTAGCACGCTCTGGCCCGTTGGGCCGGCAAATTTCGGCACGGCACCGCCCCCCCATCCCGCACGCCCCCTCCGCATCACCCCACCCCATTATTTCGGCACGGCACCACCACCCCATCCCGAGCGCCACCTCCATCGCCCCACCCACCAGCCAACGCGCCCCCTCCGCCCCGACCTCTTTATTTCGGCGCCCCGCCCGCATCCCCACACCCACCAGGCAGCGCGCCCCCTTTGCCCGACCATTTATTTCGGCACGGCACCGCCCCCCCATCCCGCGCGCCTCTCCCGCATCCCCCAACCCACCAGCCAGCGCGCCACCCCCGCCCCGACTCCTTTTTATTCCGCCGGCACGGCAACGCCGCCTCCGCCCCGACCATGTATTTCGGCACGGCACCGCGCCCCCCGCATCCCGCGTGCTCCTCCGCATCACTCCACCGACCAGCCAGCGCGCCCGCCCCGCCCCGCCCCGCCCCTTACTATAGGCCCTCCTCCTCCTCCTCCTCCTCCTCATCCTCGTCCCTCTCATTTCTATGCAAGAGCAATGGCACGCGTGCCACGACTTTCAGACCCCCCCCCTGGAAACCACAGAAAAACACCCCAAATTGGGGGTCGGAAATTTCTCGGGCTTTTTTCATTGTTTTTTCGGGGGTTGTTCCGGTTTTTTGGTCGGAAGTTTTTCCAGGGGAGAGAAACCCCGGAAAAAAAAACTCGGGTCTTTTTCTGCCTTTTCTGTTGTTGTTAGTTTTCCGAGGGGGCACCCCCCAGAGAAAATTATCCCAGTGCGACCCTACCTAGGAGTTGGAACCCCTAGGAAAGCAGCATTAGTAGTAACAGTAACTAAGCTAAGCTAAGCTAAGCTAAAGCTAAGCTGAAGCTAAGCTAAAGCTAAGCTAAAGCTAAGCTAAAGCTAAGCTAAAGCTAAGCTAAGCTAGCTAAGCTAAAGCTAAGCTAAAGCTAAGCTAAGCTAGCTAAAAGCTAAGCTGAAGCTAAGCTAAAGCTAAGCTAAAACTAAGCTAAGCTAAGCTAGCTAAGCTAAGCTAAGCTAAAGCTAAGCTAAAGCTAAGCTAAAGAGCTAAAGCTAAGCTAAACGCTAAGCGAAAAGCTAAGCGAAACGCTAAGCTAAAGCTAAGCTACAGCTAAGCTAAAGCTAAGCTAAAGCTAAGCTAAGCTAAAGCTAAAGCTAAAGCTAAAGCTCCCAGGGGACTGGGGGGAACCGCGGGGCGGGGACTGGGGGAACCGCCCGGGGCGCTTTGCACTGCCCGGCCCCTTTAAGCTAAGAGAGTAAGAACCCTTCTAGGCAGAGCCTAGGTAGGGAAAACCAAAAACAAAAAACATGCGTTTTGTTATGTTTTGTTGTTGGTGTGTGTGTGTGTGCGTGCGTGCGTGTGTGTGTGTGTGTGTGTGTTTTTTCCGGAAGGGAGAATTCCCGAAAATTCCCCGAACTCGGAAGTTCTTCAAATGTTTTATGATTGTCTTTCCGCGAAGGGAGAACCACCGGAAAACCCTCCAACTCTGGCCCACAATGAAAAAAAACAAAACTATTTCAGAACCCTCCGGGGAACCCCCGAACAAAAAACCCTACTGGGGGGTTTTGGGGGTTTTCCGGTTGTTCTCAGGCGGTTTTTCAAAGGTTTCTCTGGGGAGGGAAACCCTCGAAAACCCTCACAACTCGGGTTTGTTTCGATGGGTTTTTCTGTGGTCTTTAAAACAATGCGATGTCAGAAAACCACCCGGGAAACCCCAGAACAAAAACAACTAGTTTTTTGTAGTTTTTGTTTTTGCTTACTCTTGTTGTTCCTCTGGGGTTGAAAGTTTTTCTAAAGGGAACCTTTGAAAAAAAAAGAAACGAACCTGTTTTTTTTCTGAATTGTTTCAGGGGTTCTGGGGACCCACAGTGAAAAACAAGACCATGTCAGAAAACCTCCTGGGACACCTGTCAACTCGGGGGTTGTTCGGGTGTTTTTCTATGATTTCCCAATTGGTTTTTCCAAGGGGGGAACCCCGAAAACCTCCCCAACTCGGCGTTTTTCCAGTGGGTTTCTGGGGGTTCTGGGGCTCCACTATCAAAAACAAATCTGTTTCAGAAAACCCCGCGGGAAACTCAAAAAACAAAAACTCGGGTTGTTTTTGTTCCTGGGTGTCGGGTGCTTTTCCGCTGGGAAAAGCCCAGAACAACCCCCCAACCCGGGTTTTTAATGTTTTTGTGTTTGTTTGTCCCCGGGGGTAAAAACAAACTAATTTCAGACCCCCCCAGGAGCCCCCCAAGTACCTTTCCAACTCGGTTTTTTTTCTCGGTTATGTCGGGGGTTCGGGGGCCCCACAATTAAAAACAAGGCTACTTCTGGACCCCTCCAGAAACCCCAGATAAAAAAAAACGAAACCTCCAAAGTCGGGCTAATATGATGTGTTATTTGTACGGTTTTGGGTGTTGTGTGTATATATATGTATAAAAACAGGACTAGCAGGTTTTTTTTCTCAAGGGCTCTGGGCCACCACAATTTAAGACAAGACTATTTCAGAACACCCTCCGGAAAACCTTTAACAGACTCAAAACACCTAGTTCTGGGTGTTTCCTAACTTTTTCTGTGGTTCTGGGGCCCCGCACGCAAAATCACAATTATGTATTGAATCCCCCTGGCAAGCTCCCCTAAAAAAACAACTCGGGGTTTTCTCGGGGGTTGTGGGACCCGACAACTAAAAGCACAACGATTTCTGCAAATCAATCGGAGCACCCCCCAACAAAAACTATCAACTCGGAGGTTTGTTTGTGCTTTTTTGGCCCCGGGGGTTCTGGCCCCCCTCAAATGCAAGCAATAGTCTCTCCGCAACCCCCCTGGCAAATCTCAAAAAAGACAGCTGTGCTTGTTTGTCGTTTTTTCGACGGCTCTGGAGCCCCACAATGGAAAACTCAACTATTTCTGCACCCCCCCGAAAACTCTCGACAATCAACAAACTTGCGTTTGTTCGATGGTTTTTCGGGGGTCATGGGGCCCTGCAATTAAAAACAATAGTATGGTTGAACCCTTTCGGGAAACACCAGAAAGAAAAAAAAACAAAACAAAACAACAAATTCGGGGGATTGGGGGCCGCACACTCAAAGTGTGGTACTGTTGAATACTGGGTGCTGTGTTGGAGCCGGGCATTGTTGAGTACTGGATGCTATGTTGAACGCGGAAGCACGGCGGGCAGGCGTAGAGGGGCGGGCGGCGGGCGGGCGGGCGGCGGGCGGGCGGGCGGCGGGCGGGCGGATTGGGATTTCAATAGAACTCCAGAGGATACTCTTGCAGCGGGATGCTGTTGAATACTGGGTGTTGCGTTGGAGACGGAGGCTGTTGAGATCTGTTGAGTACCCGGTATCGTGTTCGAGACGGACGCTGTTGACTACTGGGCGTTGTGCTGATCGCGGAAGCACGGCGAACGGGCGGCGGGGGGCGCGCGGGCGGCGGGCGGATCGGGATTTGAACGAAAATCCTAAGGAGTCTCTCTTGCAGCGGGATGCTGTTTAGTGCCTGATGCTGTGTTGGAGACGGGATCTGTCGAGCACTGAGTGTTGTATTGGAGACACTGGGCGTTGTGTTGAACACGGCAGGCGGGCGGCGGGAGCGGGCGGCGGACGGGCGGCGGTCGGGCGGGCGGTCGAACGGGCGGATCGGGATGTAGTAGAACTCCTAGGGGTTCTTTCTCTCTTGCAGCGTGAAGCTGTTGAGTACTGGATGCTGCGCTGGAGACGGAAGCACGGCGGGCGGGCGGCGGGGGGCCGGCGGCGGGCGGGCGGCGGGCGGGCGTACAGTCAGCGGGTGTGGTAAGGATGCGCGGTGCAAGCCCCCCCCCTCCCTGACGCGGCAAATCCCAATGTAGAGTAAGCCCGTGTGGTGGTAAGGATGCGCGGTGCAAGCCTCCCCTTCCCTAACGCGGCAAATCCCTATGCAGAGTCAGCCCGTGTGGCAAGGATGCGCGGTACAAGCCCCCCCCCCTCCCTAACGCGGCAAATCCCTATGCAGAGTCAGCCCGTGTGGCAAGGATGCACGGTGCAAGCCCCCCCCCTCCCTAACGCAGCAGATGCCTATGTAGAGGTGGTAAGGAGGCGCGGTGCAAGCCCCCCCCTCCCTAACGCGGCAAATGCCTATGTAGAGTCAGCTGGTGTGGTAAGGAGGCGCGGTGCAAGCCACCCCCTCCCTAACGCGGCAAATCCCAATGTAGAGTCAGCTGGTGTGGCAAGGATGCGCGGTACAAGCCCCCCCCCTCCATAACGCGGCAAATTCCTATGTAGAGTCAGCCCGTGTGGTAAGGAGGCGCGGTGCAAGCCCCCCCTCCCTCATGCGGCAAATCCCTACAGTCGGCCCATACAATAAGGGTGCAAGGGCCTTGGACGCCCGCTTCGAAGCTCTTCGAGCGGGGCGCGGCCAACGAAAGTGGCCAAGGATGGACAGAGGAGGCAAGGATGCAAGGGTTTCCTTGGGAAGGTCGCCCATCCTCACTATGCGGGTTGACTGTGCAGTCAGCCGGTGTGGTAAGGATGCTCGGTACAAGCCCCCCACCCTGACGTGGCAAATCCCTGTAACCTAACCTTGCCCAAGCCCTGTCGCGACGCTTCGCCATGGCTAATTCGTCCGAACTGCCCTGCGGCGCCGGAGGCGCCGCCATGGCGCTCCAGCGCAGATACGAAAAATCCGTGTGCAGCGCCAGAAGTTTACGATCATGCTGTGTTTCTTCTTCGAGGCAATCCAGTCTGTTCTTCCCCCATAGCTGCCGAGGGCCCTGGGGCACGGGGCAAGCCTCAGGTTGGGCATGTCGTTCTACAAGCGGATTTTGGAAGAAACATAACACACATACTCAAAAATAGGAGTAGAAATCTTGGACACGCGACTTCCCCGGCGCCCGCCGGGGCCCGGGCCGCCGAAGGCGGGCAGCTCACAGGGAGAGCTTGGTGGAGGCGCCCTGCTGCATGGCGGCCGAGCCGCTGCGGGTGCTCTGCTGCGTGGCGGTCGAGCTGCTGCCCCCGCCCTCCAGCTGGGCCGCCCTGACGGACTTCCGCTGCAGGCGGCGCCGCTGCGTCCGGGTGATCTTGTCCAGCGCGGGGGCCCCCTCGCCCTCCGAGCTGCTGGGTCTCCCGCCCTCGCCCGCCGGCTGCGGGCCCTGGGGCCGCCGCACGACCTTGTCCATGGTGCCGCTGCTCGGATCTCGCGAGCCCCGCCAGCGCGCTGTCGCGTCATGACGGTGCCACGGCCTCGTCTCGGGAGGACGCGCGGTCGGCTGCAAGTCGCGCAGCCTCGCCTCAGGACTGTACCCGAGGCCTTCGAGGACCCCGCTGCTTTGGGAGAGCTCGGCGGCCAACGAGGCCGACGATGAGTTGGATGTGGGGTCCGACTTCGCGCGCTCGCCCACTGTGACGTAGTCGCTCCATGGCGACTGGCAGTCCATGAAAGTATTCTTGGTCTCCAGGCCAGGCGGCAGCTGGCGCTGCACAGCTGGCATGGCCCCCCGTGGCAGCGCACTGCCCGTGAACCCCACGGCGGTGTCGGGAGACCTGGTGCGCTGCGCGACCCCCGCGGACCCGGGGCGCGTGCCGGGAGAAGCGGCGCGGCTTGACCCAAAATGGTTGCCGAAGGGAATGCATGGCCCTGGCCATGTGGTATCCACACACCGCTCACCCCTAGTCCTCAATCTTGGGAGCCTCGTGGGCCATCTGGACCGTCGGCAGGCCGAAGAAATAAACAAATGCAGAAATCCGTCAAAAACGAACGGAAGATCTATGAGTTTCGCATATTCTGGCTTTCCCAAGAGACGTCTTGGAGGCGTCTTGGCCGCTTCGGAAGCTATGTGGAGCTACTGGACCTAATATTGGGCCGTGTAGGGTGCATCTTGGGGCCACCTTGGGCTCTCTCGAGGCCATCTTAACGGTCTTGGAAGCATCTCTGAAGCCATCATGGGCCATCTTGGCCGCCATGGAGGCCATCCAGGCCGTCTTGCACCGGGAACGGGGGGTCCTGGAGCCCCGGTTCCGCCATGGATTCATGAGGCCGGGCCCACCCGGCGACCTGGAACCCGGGTTCTACATATCCGCCGATCCGGCGTGTGAGTTTCTGAGAGCGTGGGCTTGAGCTCGCTCAAGCTTCGCTCTGGGGGGGGTTCAGGGGGGGCGCAAACGAAGAAAACCGACGAAAGAATTGACACGCGAGGGGGCGGGGGGGGAAGGAGAGAGGGGGGGGCTCGCTCAAGCTTCGCTCTGCAAGGGGGGAGGGGGGGGGGCGCCAACGACGAAAGAATTGACGCGCGAGGGGGGGGAAAGGAGAGACGTGGGTGGGGGGCAGAGAGAGGGGGGGGGGCAGGAAGAGGGGGGGGGAAAGGAGAAAGGGGGGGGGGGGGGTGAGAGGGGGGAGGGGGGGACAGGAGAGAGGGGGGGAGGGGGGGGAGAGGGGGGGGGAGAGAGGGGGGGGGACAGGAGAGAGGAGGGGGGGGGGACAGGAGAGAGGGGGGGAGGGGTGGGGAAAGGAGAGAGGGGGGGGAAGTCGTCAAGGGCTGCGAATCGCAGCCCTTGACGTCAGGGCTGCGCTCACTTCGTCCTGGCGGCCGCGTCATGGCTGCTCACCGCAGGGGCCGATCTCGTCCGCCATAGCCGCACAGATACCTGCAGTCCACGGGCCGCGACGGGCTCTCCAGGCTTTACAGGGAGCCCTCGACGAGGGCCGACTGCGTCGCCGAGCTGGTGGCGCACAGGTTGGCGGCCAGCGATTCCACGGTGGAGAAGGCCCACGGCGCGGAGGCCCCAGGGCGCAACAATCTCTTGGATTGTTCGCCCTCTACTTCAATTTGGTCACGACGTTGAGTCACGTATCCCTGTGGGCAAGCGGAGCAATCGACGCGATTGTCGCGCCCGCGAGGCCGCGGCCGCTCACTTTGAGAAGGTGAAGGCCTTTCCAGGAGTCGTGGAACACCATCGCCGCGCAGCGTGGCCTGAACGCGCCCGCGGCGAGGTCTGCTTCCAGCTGGACAGCGCGGATTTGCACATCCATCAGGAGGTGCAGTCCGCAAGTTTGGATAAGTTTGGCATACCCCCTTGCCCGCGGCGCCCCCAAGCGATTTCGCCGGCGGCTTCGACAAGGACCTGGCCGCGGGGCAGCTCGCGCGGGAGTGCGCGGCTCAAGCCGGGCGGGGCCCGTGCCCGCGCGGCCGCGCCCGCGCGGCCAGGGCCCCCCGCGCCGCGACCTGTCTGCCTGCGCCGGAGACGAGGCAGGTCCATCATGCGGGGTAGGCGGCGCCCCTCGAACTCCCGGGACATGCCACGCACGCGACGCGAATGGCCACATAGCAAGCCTCGCGAGCCGTCCGGCGCAAGGACTTGGAGGCAGATCGCGAGGGCCACCTTAATTTCCGAAAAAAAACTTGAAAGCCATGCGATCCAGGGCTGGCGGCCGAGCGAGGATGATTACGGCAATGGATGCGTTGCCCGATTCCTCCACGATGGCCCCGACAAGCACCCATGAGTCAACAATCTTGCCCTACGAGGTTTCCAAGACGCTGTAAGATTGCCCCCAGAAGGTTCTGGATCGGCCAACCAACGTGGCACCATGCATCTCGCGGTGACCCCTGAGAGGGCCCCACGGCTCCAACGATGCTCCAGATGGCCCTCGCTGGCCTAGACGATAGCGAAATATTGCTCAAGATAGCCTGAGGTACGGAGCCTCCTCATACGCTTGCTCCACAACTCCCTTCAAACTCCAAGTCATCCAACTACCCTCGCCCCCTCACTGCAACATCCAATTACCCCTCGCCCTCTCACCTCAACATCCAGAGGGCTCAAGATAGCCTGAAGCACGGAGCTTCAAGAAACGTTTCCTCCACCGTTCCCTACAAACTCATGATCCTCAAATTGCCCCTAGCCATCTCGCTTCAACTTCAGGCCCCTTGCCTGGGATTTCCCATTTTCGACTTCGAACTGGCATCCTCGCTAATGCTCAAACAAAAGTTTCCCGTGGGATCTGCTGGGCCCTATCCAAACGCATATGAATGCCACGGTATTCTCGCCATCGCCAAACGCCCGCTGCTGCGAGCGGCATGATTAAACGACGGGAGGCAGCGAACTGCCAACATCAAACCGTAGAAAAGCAATGGCTTCTCTGTAATGCAGCAGGTCCCACGGGGGTCCCCTTGCAAAGAACAAGCAGACACCGCGCGACCAGACTCGATTTCAGCTTGGCGGGATTGACAAGAGCACAACAAAGAACGGAAATTGACGGCAACAACAGGAAGGCAAGAGGTGTAAAAGGTAGAGTAAAAATATCGAAAACGACTGGCACAGGAAGAAGATCCCATGCAATATTCGCTGATTTCAAATAATCCTCATCATCACCAGCAGTTGCAATCTCACTCCTCGCACCATCTCATCATCATTGTGATTTCTCCTCCTCTCCCCCCCTCTCCCCTCGCGCGCATCATTCCTGATTCGGTTGGCGCCCCGCCCGAGCACCGAGATCGATGGATGTTCTGAACGGCCTCGGGTAAAACAGTCGCGGGAGCACCGCCAATTTTCATAGGCTGCGCGCTCTGTTGACGGTCTCGCCCTCCTCCTGCACCTCCACCTCCGCCCCCCCCCTCCTCCTCCTCCTCCTCCTCCTCCGCCTCCTCCGCCCCCTCCTCCTCCCCATCGCCCGTCTCTTCCGTTCAACGCCACTCAGCGCTGCCCAGCGCCGCTCAGCGCCACGCAGCCACTCAGCGCCACTCTACGCCACTCTGCGCCACTCAGCGCCACTCTGCGCCACTCAGCGCCACTCAGCGCCATTCAGCGCCACTCCGCGCCAATCTACACCATATAATGACTGAGTGGCGCTGAGTGGCGCAGAATGGCGCAGAGTGGCGCTGAGTGGCGCGGTGGTTTTTCGAACGACGCCGGCCGTCGCAACGGCGTCGCGAGCTTCGCGGGCTCGAGCACCGTCCTTGAAGAACAGATCCGCGAGATGGCGCTCGAGCAACTGGTCGAATTCCTCGGCGGTGCCACCTGGCGCGGACGCTCGAAGCAAGGCCAGCGCGAAGGCCCTGGAGGCCGCGCGGTACCTCGCGAGGGTGACGGGCTTGACGCGGCGCCTCGCCGGGTACCCGGACTCGGCGGGCTCGCCCAGGCGTCTCTGCTTCTGCTCCTGAGCCCGCGCGGCGGCCCCCCGCATCGCCCGCGCCTGCCGTCGGCGGCGAACGGGCGCCGGTGGCGGAGACTCGGCGAGACTGCGCAGGAAGGGCCTGCTGCCGTCGGCGCCGCGATCCGCCGCGGCCCCAGCCCTCAGACTCGTCGCCCCGCGGGAGCTGGGAGCGGCGGGGACAGCTCGGGACGGCCGGCCAGTCGATCGCCCGACCTCCGACCGAGGCCCCCAGGCCAGCGCGCCATCGCTGGAGGAAGGCTGGCTCAGGCACGCCCCGGCATGCCAAAAAGGGCGCAACACGCGCCCGTACCCGAACCGCTGCGCGGCGGAGCGTGCACGGCGATGGCGGCTTCGATGAGTAGACGGGCCGTCGGCCAGGGCTGCGACTCTGGACTATGGGTTCTGCGCTTGGAGGCACTTCGATCTCGTGTGAGCCGCAGGCTAGCCTAGCCCTTGCGGTGCGCTAAAACCTACAGCGCGTTGTCTTGAGACCCACAGCGCCCCCTAGCTGCATCAAGGCAGCGTCGGGGTGGGGGCCGTGACGAGCAGGCGCAGCAAGCGGAACGAGGGGCCCGTACCCTCTCAGCTGGCAAGGCAGGGAATTCCCGCCGCCCCCGCCCCGCCCCTCCTCCTCCTCCTCCTCCTCCTCCTCCTCCTCCTCCTCCTCCTCCTCCTCCTCCCTCCTCCCCTCCTCCTCCCTCCTCCCCTCCTCCCTCCCCATCCTCCTCCTCCCTCCTCCCTCCTCTCCCTCCTCCCTCCTCCCTCCGCCTCCTCCCTCCTCCCTCCACCCTCCCCCTCCTCCTCCTCCTCCTCCATCCTCCTCCTCCCTCCTCCCTCCCCCTCCCTCCTCCCTCTTCCCTCCCCTTCGCCCCCCTCCCTCCTCCTTCACCCCCCCCTCCCCTTTGCTCCTCCGCCGCTGCCGCCTCCGCCTCCCCCCCTTGGCGGCGGGGGGAGGGCACCGGCTGCGGTGCGCGCGCTAGCCACGCGGCTGCGGGAGGCGACGCGGGCAGGGGCGGCTCGAAGGGTGCTATCGGCGGGGCCACCTCGGGGGAGGGGAGCCCTTTGCTCCCTCACTCTCCGCCCTCCTTGCCTTCCCTCCGGCCGTCCCTCCCTCCTCCCTGCGCCCTTCCCCTCTATTCCCTCGCTCCCTCCCTTCCATTCATCCCCTCTCCTCCCCTCCCCTCCCCTCACTTCTCCTACCCGCCCCATCCTTTCCCGTCCCTCCCCTCCCTCCATCCCCGCGTCGTCTGTCCGTCTGTCCGTCCTCCCCTATCCTCCCCGTCCTTTCCGTCCCCGCGCCATCTGTCCGTCTGTCCATCCTCCCCCTCGTCTCCCCACCGAGAGAGGGAGGCCCGAGTTCCCAGCCGACCTCCCGTGGCGAGGGCTTTTGGCGGAGAGAGCGGGCCAACGGCAAACGCCTCAGGGGGAAAGCTCCGTCTCCCACGCGGGAGCAGGCGAGACGCGCTAGACGAGTGCCTGGGCTCTCGCGGGCGACGCACCGCTTACGGCCTTCTGCGGGGGAAGTCGTGAGCGGCCTGCCTCGCCTCGGCAGGGCAGCGCGCGCACTGGAGGTCCTCGGCCCCCGGGGGAGGGAGCAGCTGCCTGATCCGACCCCCGCACGAGTTACGTCTGTGCGCTTCTGTTGAGTAATCTGTGGTTCCACTCTCGGTGGCCTAAAGGGACCACTTGGCTTGGTGGTGGCCCGCTGGGGCGCGAAGGCGAAAGCGATACATCAATATGTAACTCACCGTCGAGAGATGCGTCTTCCTTTTTCCCTTCTCCGCCCCTTGTCTCATATAATCCTCCACCTCTTCTACATATCATTATTCTTATTATTAGTATTATTATTAGTATTATTATTATTAGTATTATTACTATTATTAATATTATTATTCTTATTCTTATTATTAGTATTATTATTATTAGTAGTAGTATTAGTATTAGTATTAGTATTAGTATTATTATTATTCCTACTCCCTCCTTTTCCTCCTTCTCCTCATCGTCGTCCTCCTCACCCCTTCCAGTGGTCCTATTGCTTCTCCTCCTCCTCCCCAGCTCTCTTCCTCTCCCTCCAGATCCTCCTCCTCCTCTTCCTGTTCCTTCTCCTCCCCCTCATCCTCCTCATCCTCCTCCTCCTCCTCCCCCATCCCCCTTCCTTATGCATACCTTGTCCTCGTCGCACAACCAGACATACAAGTAGGGCGTCCTAACAAATTATGTTCTGGAGCCTTACACTGCCCAACAACTAAACAAATGGAGATGGTGTTCAATGTGTGACTCTCGCCCTAGCGCCCATACATTCGTTTTGCAAGCTAGGGTGAACCGTTTCCAATGCGTTCTTCGCCAAGCGCCAGGAACTTTCAACGAACACGCTTCCAACACTCACAAGGATGTAGGGCGGCTCGTTTTCAAAATTGGGTTACCAACGTTTACGGCCCTAAATGTCTAAAACGATGGACACCTGACATAGGAGGAAAGCGGTTCCTTTTCAGACCTGGGCTCTCGCGAAATACCTTTGCAAATGTACGCCCCGACGGGCAACTGTGTGCAGCAACTACACGCGTGGTGGGCGGTTCCGGTTCGAAATATGGCTACCACTCGAGGCATCGTCAAGCCTTGCGGCTCGATGAGCAACATTGCAGCAACTGCATGGACGGATGGCGGCCCCTTTCCACACCGGAGCTCTCGCTGGACATTTCCAGTGCTCTTCTGGCACTGTCGCGGTCCTTTTGGCAGCCCCACTGCTAAAGCGGGGCTCTCGCTGGAGTGGCGCGCCCATGGGATTCTCCTGTTTCAAGAGGGCGCTTTCCCTCTGCCAAGAGGCATGCCCGTAGAGACTTGCGATGTGAGGAGTGGGCTTCGGACGAGAGGCGGTATTACAACACCTCTGGTGCACCCTGGATATACTCTGGTCCTCCTCCTCCTCCTCCTCCTCCTCCTCCTCCTCCTCCTCTCCTTTCCCTAATGAGCAATGCCTCCCTGCCACACCCCGAGGCCAGTCGGAAGGGCGGGCCGGGCGTTTCGCCTGAGACTTCCTTACCACTCATGAGCCTGAATGTGGCTCTCGCCTTAGCGCCGCGCACATTTTACGTCGCAGCCTGGCAGAGGCAGTCCGCGCGCGCGCTCGGGCAAGCCGGGAAACTGCATCGCTAACTGTCCGGATGCAAGCGCGGGAAAACAAGGGGGGAGGGGGCGGCCGCGGGGCGGGGGAAAGGGGGAAGAGCGCTCACGCGGCGGGAGCAGCTGTGGAGCGGCCGGGGCGGCCAGCCGGTACTGCGTCCCTGGCAGCGGGCGCGGGGCGTCGTCGCGGCCACACCCAGGGATTGGGGCCAAGGCTGCAGAGCGGGAAGAGGAATTACAGAGACAGAAAGTGCAGAGCCAAGCCGACGATGTCCCAGTGCAGCGGGGCTGGGAGGTGGCGGTGTACCAGGCGGCAAAATGCAGGAACGGCGTCTGGCGAGCTGGGAGTGGGCAGTGCTGCCAGCTGAAGCTTTTGCAGACGAGTACAGGGGGACGGATCCCACAGAAAACCGGCCAGCGAGGATGCGGTGCAGCAAGTGGCGGGGGCGCGGAAGCGCGTCCACCCAACAATGCCACGACGGCAGGACCGGAGCCGGCCGTAGAGAGCGGCGACGGGATAACCGCGAGACCCGTGTGACCGTCCAGTGGGCAGGAGAATAGGCGAGGGCGTGCCGCGCGCAGGCCAGAGCGAGCGCAGCGACGGGGGAGGGCAGCGAACCCAGGCCGCAGCCAGTGCACGCATCGAAGCCGAGGGCGGGTGGCACCCCGCCCCATGGGGGGGGCGAAGGCTCCCCGCGGCATAGGCGGCGGGGGGGGCGAAAAAGGCGGCGCCGCGCACACTGGTTTAGAGCTTCAAGGATTAAGAGCGGCTCCTTGTAAAGATGTGGCTCTCGCACTGGCGCCACGCACATTAGTTTGAAACATTTGCCAGAGCTTCACAGGTTGAGGGCGGTTCGTTTTCGAACATTAGCGCTCGCCTTAGCGCCGCGCATATTCGTTTTTTGTTTTGTTTAAATGCGAGAGTTTAGCAGATTGAGGGCGGTTCGTTTTCAACATGTGGCTCTTGCCTTAGCGCCGCGCGCTTTCGTCTTGACACATTGCAATAGCTTCGCGGATTGAGGGCGGTTCGTTTTCAATATGTGGCTCTCGCCTCAGCGCCGCGTGCATTCGTTTCGAAACTCTGCAAGAGTTTTGCGGATTCTCATGGGGCTATTGTACCAGCAACGGCGTTTTCGAACGCTTGAGGATTGCCAGGGCGAAACAGTTACGTTGATTTGCGGTGTTGAAATCTCAGGAATGTTGGTCTGGCACGATTCAGGATCGTCAAGGCGCAGCAGTCAGGTTGACTTGTGGCGTTCAAGTCCTGAGGATGGTGTTTTGGCACGCTTCAAGATTTTTGCACGTTTGCTCCCCAAGGGGGCACTTCCCTCAGTGGGAATGAATCCTTGTATGGGGCCTATGAGGAGAAAGCTTGGAGGGAGGATGGATTCCAACATGGTTGATGAGTCTTGGGTTTACACTGGTCCTGCTCCTCCTCCTCCTCTTCAGAAGCACTGCCACCATCGTCACCATCGTCGCCATCATCACAACCACCACCACCATCATCATCACAAACATCACCACCACCATCATCATCAACACCACCACCACCACCACCATCATCATCATCATCATCATCATCATCATCATCATCATCATTATCATCATCACCATCATCATGATTATCATCCTCCTCGTCATCATCACCATCGAGATCACCATCGCCCGTCACCGCCAACCATCAAGCACCGTCATCACAACCAATCATCATCATCATCCTCATCCTCATCATTATCGTCACGATCATAATCACCCTCATCACCATCACCATCACCATCACCATCATCATCGTCATCGTCATCATCATCATCATCATCATCATCATCATCATCATCATCATCATCATCATCATCATCATCATCATCATCATCACGATCATCATCATCATCATCATCATCATCATCATCATCATCCACATAATCATCAGCATCATCATCATCGTCATCATGATCATCATCATTATCATCGTCATAAGCATCAGCATCATCATCACCCCCTTACCCTGCTACTTATCCTCTTCTCCCTCGACGTGTCCGTCCTCCCCCCCTGCTCCACAATCCTCCCCAACCTAGCCCCACCTTCTAACCGCCCTCTCGCATCCTCCTCGCCTTTCTTCCCTTCCCTCCCGCTCCCGCCCCCGCCATCCTCCCCCTGCCCTCGACGACGACCCTGACGACGACGACGACGACGACGACGACGACGACGACGACGACGACGGCGACGGCGACGGCGACGGCGACGGCGACGGCGACGGCGACGGCGACGGCGACGGCGACGGCGACGGCGACGACGACGACGACGACGACCCACACGACGACGCCCAGGACCCCCCCCCTGCAGCGCGAAAGTCAGCCAAGCACACGCAAGAGCGGCCCCACAGGCGAGAGTGACCTTCAGTGCGCGGCCTTCGGGGGCCGCGACGGGCCCAGATCTGCGCGCGCAGGCCCGTGCACCGAGGGCCACTCCCCCGCGGGGCCCGCACCGAAGGTCCCTCTGGCGACAGAGACACAGAAAAAACGCCAAAAGCATCGACTTCTTGGCGCTCCGCGCGGATTTCTCGGATCTGCGCTGGGCCCCCCTCCCTGGCGCGCGGAGCGCGCCAGGTGCGGCGCCAGAGGCGCCGAGAGGGGGCCCCGGCGCGGATCCGAGGAATCCGCGCGGGGCGCCAACTCTATGCTTACGGCGTTTTTTCTTCTTCGACGAGGGATCGCTTTGACGCGTGGCCGAAAGGAGGTGGTGGAGGAGGAGGAGGAGGACGACGAGGAAGAAGAGGAGGAGGAGGCGGAGGAGGAGGAGGAGGAGGAGATGGAGGAGGAGGAAGAGAGTAAGAGAAGTTGGGGCGGATGACCCGGAATAGGAGAGGAGGAGGACGGATTGGAAGTAGGAGGAGGAGGAGGAGCAGGAGGCTCTAGAGAATCAGGATGACGACGAGGCGTGCCGAGAACGATGCACCAAGGGGGTGGCAGGCGGCACCCAGCTTCGCATACCTGTCCGCAACATATTTCCCCCTCAGATGGCAGACGTGCACGCCGCAGTTGCTGGCCTGCGCCCTCGTCATGTGCGAGGGGATCCAGCCCACGTCGATCTCCGAGACGCCGATGTCGAGCACGACGCCCCAGAGCTTCTTCCACAACTCCATGTACTGATGCTTTAAGCTGCAGCCGTATGGGTACCACCCTTCCATCCATGCCTGCTTGAAGTCTTTGTAATCCGTCACGATCGTGATTCACCCTTTGATGTCGGCCCTGCTTTCACCAGCTCCTGAGGACTGCCACGGGTATGGCACGTGTCCCGACGCAGCCGCAACTGCATCACCCACTTCATTTATCATCACGAAAGGCCCGCCAGGACGTGCCCGAACTTCACAGTGAGGGTATGCGCAGCTCCCGTCGGTAAACACCACTCCTGTGATAAGACCACTGCCTGTGCACACATGCCAGTTGATGAGGCCACCTGTGTCGGCAGGGGCGAGTCGAAGGTGCGATCGGGCATGAGCCACCTGCACGTGACCATGGTGATGGGATGCTCCTGTCCGTGCTCACGTCTCTCCCTCACAACAACAGCATTGGCTCCTCTGCCGCCCAGCTCTGCCTTTTCGCTGCGTGCCAGTCGCGCCTGAAAATCCGATGAGAGTCCGTGCCGTCTCCAACTCCACTAATCACACTGATAGGGCCCTCCACTGCCCTGGCTTTTGAAAAGCCGCACCTGACAGAAGAAGAAGAAGAAGGAAAAAACAAACGCCAGATAACCTTGCCATCACCAACCCAGCACCTCTGAAATCATCTCGCCGATTCAGTGCACCGATGACGTCTTTGGCGGGCTGCAACAAGGGTGGACCCATGAGGCCCTCCACGCCACGACTCCTGGGGATCTCGGCCAGCAGACGCCACTGGATAACTTGCTTGATGGTCTTCCTGAACGTAGATGGCCCCAAGCTGCGCAATGCCAGCGCCACTCCGCGTTCCAGCGATCCCAAGAAATTGCTCGCCACCCCAGCCTGTTCAAGGTCATGATGACAGCACCTGCTGGCCCTTGAACTCCATGCCAGGACTGGATCTGGTTCTGCCCGTTCATGAACGCCAGAACCTTCGCTTTGCGCCGCGCCCACTTCCCATATAGAGCCCGCAGCCAATTCGCCAGCGGGCACTCATCCGCAACAAATGTGGGGTCCGCGTGACAACTGAAACTTCATTGCACGGCATCTCCCTCCGGAAATTCCAAGCGGCGCGTGTCCAGAAATGGCCCTTGCCTGCTTGAGCCGTGCGTCCGTCATGCCTTTCACCTTGACTGCGTGCGCAGCTGTGCCGCCCTGCGTCGTCTGAACTGGTACCCCTTGAGAGCAGTGGCAAATTCTCCCTCAAGCTGGGGCGACGCGACATTCGCGTGTCTTTTGCTTGGACTGAGCTCCAACATGAGGTACATGCCACCTCAGCGCGCAACCGTCTGGCAGCTGGGGCGATCGTTCCCATGACCTGTTCGTGAGAACCAGTTGCTTGGAGGCTGCCATCATCAAATATCATCAACAATCTGCGTAATGCTGGGAATCGACCATCAGGTATATATTTGCTCGCATGCTCTAAGCGCGAATCGCATCATCATCGTCGTGGCGATAGAACACCCAGCAATAACGCCAGTGTTCGTCATGGCGAAGTCAGAAACCAACTTGCCAGGTCTGACCACCCTTCTCCCCGCATGCGACTCGAGGAGCAAACCAAGTCCCGACTGCTTGAAACCATGCCTGCGCCCGACCGCCCGCAACTTCGCATGCGATATCTTCTCGGAAAGCCCTCTCGAGATCCAGCATGACCGTGCCCGTGTGTCTTTTGAGCGCTAAACGTGCTTCCTTCAGCCATGACGGACTGCGTCCAAACCGCCAGCTCAGAGCTCCTCCCTGCGATCGCATAGTGATGACTCTTGACATGCACCCCGAGCCACTCGTCCTGGTCCCGCTTGTGGCATCTGTGAACCCTCAGTGCCTGTGAGCAAACCAATGACTCGATGGCCACCTTCTGGCTTGGGCAACCCGGGCATGATGGTGGTGGTCATCTGCGGTGGCAGCTCACCGGTGGGTTCCGCAACCCTCATGATGTTAATGGAAGCCTCGAGCGAGCCATCTGGCAACAACGACATGTAGCGCGGCCAAAGGTTGTCCACCCCCGAAGCCGTGCCACGCAAAAACTGCTGGCCACTTTCCTGATATGCTCCGCACCATGCATTTGCACCTCTTCCACAGATATCTGCAAGCGTAGCCCAGCACCAAAACTCCCTTCCCCATAGCGCACTCCCCATATCTTCGTCCACTCCTCCAGGTCAGATTCAGCTTGGAAGCGTGAGATTGAATCCCGGACGGAGGGTGGATAGCAGCCTGCTGCCAATATGTAAGTAGCTTCGACCATCCGCGTGCTTTCTTGTCGCCGCTCTCAACAGCCTCAGCGACGAGCGCCCCCCACTGTCGCGCCCGACTCCTGGCGAAATCTCGTTCGATCTTGGTCGCGTCTATCGCGGCGCTCCAATCTGCATCTCTGAGCCTGTCCTCTTGCTGCGACATCTCGCAGTTGCATCTGTAACACCAGGTGTTTCACTGCGGCCCCATGTCGACATTCTTGGCACTCAGGTTGCTCATGGTGTTACACCTGTCTTCCACGAGCTTGCAGTCCTGGTCCGGGTTCCTCTTCAGCGCACGCATGCGACCGACCATGGCCATTGGAGCTCGACGCCATATCCGCGATGCAGCGTTGCCTTCCTCACCATGCCCTGGAGCGTTGCGAACAGTCGCCATTGACTTGAGCTCTGGCCATGGCTTCCCCCCTCGACCTTGACAAGCTTTGCGCGGACGGTCGCCCAGCTTGCAACGGTCAGCCAACTCCTGCTCAGCTAACCTCTGCCACTCGGCGCCGCGTCACTGCAAGTCTCCTGTGCCACAAGCGTACTCGCAGTCTTCATGTATGCGCTGATGCGACGGGAGGTCGCGGTGCTCCTGCTGGGCAAGGTCGGGTGGCACCGTGGAGGCTATGTCTTCTCGCGCGCCGACTGCAGGACCCGAGCTGGCAGATCGCCCCGCCCCTTTGCGGGCTGACGGCAGACGACAGTTCCAGCCTTGATGATGCAGCCGGAGCATAGCATCGCCCACCACCCCACCCAGCAGCTTGCACTCCTGGAGTAGGATCCCTCCCGTGTTCGGGAACATCTCCAGCACCTCATTGCCAACCAGTGCCATCTTTGCTGCTTCCTTCTGCGCTGCTGCGATGTTGGCAGCGACAAAGTTCCACTTTCGAGTGCTGCCCAAACCAACTCCTCCATGAGACTGACGCACACGAGTCTCCAGCCAACCTCGGTGAAGCCCATCTTCGCCGCAAGCCTGGGGCCCCTGCTCCCCCGCGGCCTCCGCCGACTTGGTCATGGTCCTGCTAGGCCTGCGTCTCGTGCGCGTCAGTCACCTCCGTAGATGGACTGGCCCCAGCTGGTGTAGTCGAACTACTGCAGGCAGCAGTGCCTCCTCTGCGCACCTCTTGGGGGGCTGCGGCCCACTCGCCAGTGGCCCCGTGGAGCGGAGTGCCCTGTGCCAGGGCATCGACCACCTGCTCGTGGGCAGCTTGACCAGGGATTCAGCAATGTTGCTTGCCTGATGATCAACTTCATGGGTGACAGCGCCTCCTCTGCGCACCTCCGCGGGGGCTGCAGCCCATCCGTAAGTCGCCCCATGGAGCGGACTACCCTTGGCACGGGCATCAACCACATGCCCGTCGGCAGCCGCGCGAAGGGGTTCAGCGCTGCCACCACTATCGCCACCACCCATCACAACATCCTGCACTGCGACACCATACTGCGCGGTAGTTGCCTACCACCCACTTCGTAAAGTACCATGCAATTTCCCCACTTCTTCGCGCAAGCGGCCCCTCGCCAAAACAACATTCCATTCCGCTTGCCCCCAGACCTCACATCCAAGATTCGCAGCCGACTCGCTTGCCATCTGTTTCAGCTTGAGCAGGATCTGGGGGCTGAACCTTCCTCCGCTTGGCTGCAGCAGCGGCATCAGCCATGCGAAAGACTCCAGCAATCGTATCCTGGCAGCCTTGATCCGCTTACGCTCCTCCTCCTCGTCGACACCATCGAGCTTGAGCCCAGCCTGAAGGAAGATCTCCTCGTAGTCGTCCTCGTCGGGTACAGGAATATCAACGTGGCCCAGCATATCATCGCCAAGATCATGATCGCTATCAAAAGCCACGTTATGCACTGTCCCGCATTCCTTCCCTTGCGTCTTTTCGGCTTTGTCGTTGAAGTGCTGGTCGAAGGCTTCAAGCGCTTGCTGTAACACTCGGAAGGGTTCCTCCAGACAACTGGGGATGCTCTCGCCTCCCATCTTATTCTGGATGTTGGCAAGCTTGCCGCACAACGCCACCGCAGGATTGCCCGCGGGAGTAGGCAATTCAGCAGCTTCCCGCATGAATGCTTCAGCTTGTGCCTCCTTGATATTATTCCTCCGTTCCTCATGGCTGGCAACATTAAGCCGCTCAACATCCCAAGCTTGTGTACTTTCGTGCAGTTCCAGATTCCGCTCCTGCAGAAGCTCCCGCGCCTTGTCGAGCTTCATGCTGATATCCTGAAGCCGCTGCCCGAGCTGGAACGCCGACAGGACGTTGTAATTGGGAACTGGCTGTTCGCACTAGGCCTCGGACTCCACAGCCTTGTCCAAACAGACGACCACGTCCTTGCAGCCGTCGGGCCACTTGGTCCTGTCGTCACCGCGTGCTTTGGCCATACTCTCCAGCATGGTCTTGGCAGTCTTCGGGTCATACTCCACGCCGTTCGTGTTGTCGCTTTCCTCCTTATTCTTGGCATTGAGGGTGGGGTCGGGTTTCTTGCTATCCCCAAGCATCGGCGGCCCCGCTGCCCACCGGCTGGGCCTCTCAGGCTTTCCTCCTGCCCCTCTCTGCCAAGATGACGTATTCGTACTCTTGGTCCACGGCGGTTGACGCGCGTGTCCAGCCTGGCCGTTACGTTCTCTCACCGTCCTGAGCGCCTGCTTGCCGCACCGTGGACACGATGCCCTGAACCCGTAGTTCGCGAACGCAGTGCCATAGAGCCTGGCGCAGTTGCCGCAGGGCAACGACGGGTGCCGCTGAGCCATGCGTGGCTCGCCAGCGCGAGCCCTTCGAAGTACACGCAGGCAATCCCAAACAAAATGCCTGGGCCGAAAGGGCTGGAGGAGGAGGAGGAGGAGGAGGAGGCGGAAGAGGAGGAGGAGGCGGAGGAGGGGCCGCCGGGCAGGCGCGGCGGACGTCGGCGGGGGGGGCCCAGCTCGGGGCCGCGGCCAGGGGGCGCTCGGCCGGGGGGCGGCGCAGCGAGCCTGCGGGCCGGAGGGCAGGCGCGCGCGCGCACGCGCAGCGGCGGGGACGGCGCACGGCAGCGCACGGCGACCTTGACCACAACGCGCGCGCGCGTACGGCAAGCTCGTGTCGTGCCGACCCAAGCGTTGGTTCCTGACACAGCGGGGATCGTTCAAACTTGAACGATCGGTCGTTCCGTGGACGCCCGATCGTCCAACGACGGGCCGATTCTGGACCACGGGCGGCGTTCAACCTTAAACGCGCGCGCTGGGGTCGCCGCCGGTCGGCACGACGCGAACCTGCCGACGAATCTGATGTCGAGTATGCAGGGCAGGGACCTCGCCCTCCTCCTCCTCCTCCTCCTCCTCATCTTCCTCCTTCTCCTCCTCCTCCTCCTGATCCTGGCCCTGCTGTTCCCTGCTGCTCATGCTCCCGCGGAGGGGGGGAGGAAAAAGCGTCGTGCGTGCACGGGCGCCGGGACTCCCGAAGCCCGGGGGGGTCCGCGTCAGGCCCTCGGGCGTCCCAGGCTGCCGAGGGGCATGCGGCCGCAGAGTCGAGGGCGCGGGGGCGCCCTCGCAGAGGTGACCGCTCCACCCCCCGAAGCGCAGAAAATCGACGAGCGCGTTCCACTACTCGCAAAGTGACTACTCGCAAGTGGCCTGGATCCCCCGCGGAGGATCTACGATAAATTACATCAAGGCAGACATGTGTTTTTCGGACGTTTGCGAATAGGCACTTTGCGAGTAGTAGAACGCGCTCGGTGAGAAAAAGTAGAGAAAACGACGAGGCGACCTCGCAGGGGTGATCACCTCTGCCACGTCGCCTCTGCGATCGCCTCGCAGAGGCGATCGCAGGCGAGCGACGAAGGGAAGGCAGAACGCAGCCTGGGCGAGCCGGGCATCAGCGAGGGGCGCATCGCGCCACTTGCAGGGGCCTGCAGCCGCCACGCCGACGAGCTCGCCGATGCCGGCGCACGCCTGCGCGCCCTGCCACGAGGCCTCGTCGACGCCGCCGAGTGAGCGACGAAAAGAAACGGGTCTCAGCGAGATGGCGTAGCGACCTGACGCCGCGGCTGAACGCGGGCCGCCAGCGCGGCACACCACATCGGAGACGAGGGCGCCCACGCGCGACTTTACGCGGGGAGCTTGCGCGCCCCTGTCGCGCCAATGTCGCTCCATCCCGAAGCAGATGCTGACTGTACAGTCGACCCGCATAACGAGGACGCGCGGGAAGGATGCCAAGGGTCTTGGAAGGCCACGCTGACACTTTGCGAGCGGGGCGCGGCCAGCGAAAGCGGCCGAGGACGGGCCGAAGGGGAAGCATGCAAGGGTAAGCTTGGAAAGACGCTCATCCTTCCTATGCGGGTTGTTGACTGTATCACAAGTCACCTGAACTCAAACTTCGATGACGAAATCTTCGATTCAGAAATCGAGACTCAGCTTCGCTGAGTTTCCAAACCTCTTGCGAGAGCCAGCTTTGGAAACGAACTCTCTTGAGGCAGCGCGGCGCCCGTCGTGGCGGTTGCGATAAAAGATTGCGCCGGTGACTGTGCCGATGGATGGCGGTGTCGGGTGTTGCGCTATTGTAACTTCGCGCGTCGCGCCCCGCGATGCGCGACGAGCGACCATCCCCGCGCCCTCGTGCCACCGCGTCGCCCCTCCTCGAAAAGGGCACCTCTCCAGTGCAGACCGCGACGCGCGAGGCGCGATACTATGACTTTCGATACAAGAAAAGGAAAACATCTTCAATGCGTGTTGAAGCGGGGGAGTGCGAGTCGTCTCGAAAACAACGCCAACGCCCACACTTGCAAACCGCGGCCTTGGAAGAAGAAACGACGGCAGAAACATCAACGTTTGGCGCTCCGCGCGGATTTCTTGGATCTGCGCTCGACCACCCTTCCCTGGCGCGCGGAGCCGCCCCCGGGGCTGTCCAGCGCGGATCCAAGAAATCCGCGCGGAACGCCCAAGAGCTTATGCTTCTGCCGTCTTGTCCTCTTCGATGAGACGAACACTGAAAACGGGGGCGCGGGGGGCGCTCTTGCGCCGGCTTCTCGTCGCTGTGCCTGGGCGTTTTTTCGTTTTCTGTTGCTTCTTAGTTATTGTTTTATGTAGTGTGTTTTTTTTCAGTTTTTCGGTTGTTTTGTTTCTTTTGTCTTTTAGTTTTTTCGTTATTCGTTTTTTCGTTATTCGTTTTTTCAGTTTTTTTGTTAAAACGCCCGAAATCTTCGCGCCCCTGCGGGTGGCCTGGGCATCTGGGCGCTCGCGCCGCGCTCCTCGCGGCTGGCGCCCCTCGCGGCCGGCGCGGCTGGCGCGGCAGGCATCGACCTCAGCGGTGTTCTTCATCAGCGTTTTGGCTCCGTTGTCCCTCGTGCTGTCTTCAACCCTCCACTGCTGCAGCACGAGATCGAAACGAAAACGGCCCCCGGAATCGCCAGAACACCGTTCAGGTCGACCCCCGATTCTCTTCCAGAGCCCTCGGAGGCAGCCTCGCATCGGGACAGCATCCTCGAGGAATCCCACCGGCCCTCTGAGGCAGATGGTTTGGCGATTCAGTTATCCCAATGCGGGCAAGATTTATATCCATATCCGCTGCGTCTTGGACTTCCTGGAAAGGGCGCCAACAGGCCGAGGCGCAGTGGATGTGGATAAACACATAGCCTCTATAAGGGCCTGCTTTTTTCCAATATCCACTGCGCCTCGGGTGTCCGGGGAAGGTGGCCCGAAGCTCCAAGATGCCGTGGATCTGGATACATGTCTTGCCCGCACCCAACACCTCTGTGCCTCTCCTGGCAGGAAGGCTTACCCCTCCCCGTGACCCCACGCCCGAACGCGTCCCCCCCGCCCGCCCAGCGAAGCCTCTGGGGAGCCTCTCGGGTGCATCGGCAAGGCCTTTTGGGGTGATCCTGGTGGCCACTTGAAAGCCTCTGCGGGCCTGTTCTTGCCATCGCTCGGACGCCCGTTCCCGTGCATTTTTCGGTCTCGTGCGTGTATGTTTCGTGAGGTGAACATAAAATGCTCCCCGATGTCTCTGTCCGAGAAAAACTGCACACGTCCGAGCGATGCCAAGTCTTGGGGCCGTTGTGGCGCCGAAGACGCTGGCCGTTGTTAGCTTTTTTCTGGATTTGGAGGGACGGGGGGCCCTCTTCGGCCTCTCTTGAGGCCCTCTTGGGGGTCGTCGCATGCTCCTCCTGGGTCCGTTTTGAGGCTCTCCTGGGGCGGTCGTGAGGCCACCTTGAGACTTGAAGAGCCCTTCGGGAGCGACAAGGCGAGAAGGTAAGATAAGGTAAGTATCATTGTTTTTTCTGGCGGTTTTGAATCATGTTGGCCTCTCGAGGGTACTCTTTGGGCGTCTTGAGGCCATCTCGGGCCGATATGTAAGCTGTTCTGGTGTGCCTTACGTAGAGTTTCGTATCGTCTTGCCTTGATAGGTCGTCTTGGGCCGTCTTGGGGGCGCAACGGGCCGTCTTGGAATATGTGACACTTTGATATCGTGGCCGCTCGGGGACTGGATGGGTTCACAACTCCTGCCAAGAGAAGACCCTCCCCATGGGGTCGGGGCTAGGGTTGCACAGCGGCCAGGGCGCCCAAGTAGGCTCCAGAGGGCCGCAAATAGCCTAGCATGGCCCAAGAAGGATACCCCCGAGAGGCAGAAATCGTTGAAACACCGATCGTCTTTCACGGATGTCTGAGTTCTTGCTCGCTTCCGATGGGCTTCTGAGGCCTCAGGACGGCTCCATTATCGCCCCAGAGACCCCAAACCGGGCTCAGAAGGGCTCCAAGATGGCCCCAAGAGCGCCCAAGAGCCCCCCAAGAGGGTCCTAATATAGCTCCAAGGCGACCTTTATATCTCCGACCTGGGCGGTGGCTTAATTTAAACCTCACATGTTTGGATTGGTGGCTTCCAAGATGGTTCCAACAGAGCCCCTAAGACCCTCGAGAAGGCCCCAAGAAGAGCTCCATGAGGGCCTCATGCTCCGAAAAGAACCCCAAGAGAGCTCCAAGGTGGCTCCAAGAAACTTCTACTCCCCAATGTGTCCGAACTCACCATTGCTGGCCTCTCTACTTGTCTGCATGTTTCTACATTCCCCTTGCCCACAAATCGTTTTAAACCCAGCTCGGACGCGCCAGTCAGGAACATTAGCTGGCACAGTGAGAAAGTAAACGGGTAACTCCGCATGATGCCGAAGTCACTGGGCTTGCCTGACGCTGTGGTGCTACCCGCCGTGTACAGCGAGAGCACGCAAGAACGCTGAAGTGACATCTTCTGCCAGCCCGCCTGGGCGGCGCTTCTGGATGGACCCGTGGGTGCACGCGAAAGGTCTTCGTGCCCTGAGGCGGTCCCTCTCAGGATAAGCCCCCGCGACCCCCAAGCCGCTTGGAGCCTGGCTGCGGCGGCTCGTCCAGGTCGAATCGAAGGAAGTGCGGCCCCAGCCGCTCTTTGGCCGCCTCCTACAGCGGGGCCGCAGTCGTCGGCGCCGTCGCCGCCGCCGCTCTTGGAGAACAAGCTCGAACATTTACCCGGTGACGTACCCAACCTTCAAATTATGGCGAGAACATATGTGTGTACATATTTGGGTATACACAAGACTGCAGTGGCGCTTCGCGCCATGCATCTTGGTCCTTGAAATTCGGCATGCAGGCGCCGACAACTTAGCGATAACTCATTGTTGAATTTTCCGGCATCGCCGTTATTCGTTATCCTTCCTCCATGCTTACTTTTCCTCATTCTCGCCGCCCATCCTCCTCAGCTCTTTTTGTGGAGGCTCCTCCTTGGAGGGCCTCTGGGGGCCTCACAGCAGTTTTTCAAACTTTCTTTAAGCCTTCTGGAGGCCTCCTGGGCGTGTAATAATAATGGGGGCCTCTGGGGGTTTCCTCGGGCCACCCTGCCTCCAACCGCGGTCTCCCTGAACGACCGGGTCACGATTTGGAATGATTCGGAAAATGTTTTGGGGCCATCTTGGGCCGCCATGGGGCTCTCTTACGGCCATATTGGACCCCTGTTGTGCCGTTTTGGGGCTCTCTTGGACTGCCTGGAAGCTCTTTCGGATGGTTGTGGGACCATTCGGGGGCCTCCCAGGCGGCTTCGGACGCCCAAAGAACCGCCGTCTTGGAGCGTCGGGAAGCCAAAAAAAGAGAACCCGTAAATTCACCAGAAACCCGCAACAAATCAATGATCATTGCCTCCTGGGGCATTCTTGGGAGTGCTCTTGGAAGCCTCTTGGGACGTTGGAGCGATCTTTGGGGGTATGACGGCTTCTTGGGGGTCGTCGTGGACCGTATTGGGGCTCTTTGGAGTCGTTTCAGGAGCGCGCCGGAACGACTGGAACCCGTCTGGAGCCGTCGTCGGGCTCTCGTGAGGTTCTCCTGGGTCGTTTGAAGGGTTGCCAGGAAGCCCGGGAAGGGCAATTATTTTTTATTGATTTTTTGTTCCGGCGTCCCTGGCCCTATTCCTGCTTATACATGTTTAAAAAGCGGGGGAGCCCACATCCCAGCGCCCCCCCCCCACCAAACGAATTTCGCCTCCTCGGGCCTGTCTTGCGCCTTGCTGCGGTCATCCTGGGGTCGTCTTGACGCCCCTGGAGTCAAGCGGAAGTGTACAAGCGAGAAAGCCGAAAACATTGTTTTTTTACAGCGTTGTCTTTGTTTTTCCCACTCTTCGGGCCCTGCTGCGCCAGCCTTGGGCCT
>CAUYUJ010019761.1:75000-77500 GCA_963575745.1 Prorocentrum cordatum
TCTCGCCCTTTCCGTGTCCAGTACTCGGCCTTTCCAGGGTTGGAAACCGCATTTTCCAGGGTTGGGGAACAGCCTTTCCAAGGTTGGCTTCCAAGGTTGAGGCCTCGCGTTTCGGGTTGGGAGTTCAGCCGGGCTGGACTCTCGTGTGGCCTCCTGAAGGGAGGGCTGCCTAGAGTTGTCCTTCCTGACGCCTGTGCCGTGATAGACAAGGTTGGAATCGAGCGGGCAGAGAAAGACAGGCGAGCAACTCCTCTGTCATCCTCCTCTTGCAGGAGCGTTGAGCGATCGTCGACGGCATTAGAGGGCTCTCGGTGAATGCTCGAGGCGCGCCGTTCTTTCGATGTTCAGTGTCCGTGTCCTCCCCCGCCTCCTTCAAGGTGCCGCTGTGCTTTCTCTCGATGGATCGTCAACTCGCGATCGGCCTGCTCGAGCCAGACCCTCGACCATGTAGCGAGAACCAGAACGGCACCTTGCTCATCCTCCTTCTCCTCCTCCTCCTTCTCCTCCTCTTCGTCCTCCTCCTCCTCCTCATCCTCCTCCTCCTTCTCGTTTTCCTCATCCTCCTTCTCCTCCTCCCCCTCCTCCTCCTCCTCCTCCCCCACCACCTCCTCCTCCTCCTCCTCCTCCTCCTCCTTCTCGTCCTCCCCATCCTTATCACCCTCCTCCCTCCACCCTCTCCTCTCCTTCCACATAATCGCTCTGCCCCCCCTCTTTCTGTCTCTTGCCCCCTCGTCGCACTCGTCCCTCATCCTCGCTCCATTTCCTTATAAACAACTCCTCCTTGTCAGGCCGGTCAAGAAGGCGGGCCTGGCGTTTCGCCTGAGATTTCACAAATTATGACCCTGAAGTTACACATCCGCATCAGTCTCACGGATGGAGAGCGGGTGGTTTTCACAACGTGGCTCTCGCCTTAGCGCCGCTCACATCCGTCTAAAAATTGGAAAGAGCTTCCCGGATGGAGGGCGGGTCGTTTTCAACATGTGGTTCTCGCCGTAGCGCAGCGTGCGTTCGCTCTAAGAGTTCAAACAATGTTAAAGATTATCATGGCTAACGCCCCAAAAACGGTGTTTTGGTACGATGTTGAGCCGTCAAGGCACAACAGTTACGTCGATTCGCGGTGTTAAAGTCCCAGGAATGATGTTCTGGCGCGATTTCGGATGGTTAAGACGCAACGCTCACGGTCATTCGCGGCGTGGAAGTCTCACGAATGGTTTCTAGCGCAGTTCAGGATTTTCAAACGGTTGTTTTCCAACGGGGCACTGCCTTTAGTAACAATGAATCCCTGTATGGGGCCTATGAAAAGGGAACTTGGAGGGTGTATTGCAATATCTTTGGTGGATCTTGGGCTTGCGCTGGTCCTTTTTCTCCTCCTCCTCCTCCTCCTCCTCCTCCTCCTCCTCCTCCTCCTCTTCGCTCCTCAGTCTCCCCCGCCGGCGGCGGCACACACGACCCCCGCGGGCGAACCCGGCGCTCCTTGCGGCCGTGCCTCGAGAACCAGCCGTACACCTTGTCCAGGTGGCCGCACCGCAGCCGGTGCCTGTCGGTCTCCCTCAATGGCTCCCACGGGTCGAGGAGCGCCTCGCCGTCCTCGGGCGCTCTCGTCGTCGTCGGCCTACTCCTCCTCCTTCTCCTCCTTCTCCTCCTTCTCCTCCTCCTCCTCCTCCTCCTCCTCCTCCTCCTCCCCTCCTCGACGTCGTCCTCCTCCTCCTCGTCCTCGATGAGGGAGGATGGGGATGAGGATGACGAGGAGGAGGAGGCGGAGGAGGAGGAGGAGGAGGAGGAGGAGGAGAAGGGAGGATGAGGAGGAGGAGGAGGAGGAGGAGGAGAGGACAACGAGGAGGAGATGGGAGGAGGAGGCGGAGGAGGAGGAGGACCGGTGTAAAACCAAGAGTCATCAACGATGTCGGAATTAAACCTCCCTCCAAGTTCCCCAAATTCCCTCTTCATAGGCCCCACAACGGTTCATTTCCATTGAGGGAACTGCCTCGTTGGAAAACGACCGTGTGAAGATCCCGAAGCATGCCAAAACATTGTTCTCGGGACTTCAACGCCACGTATCAACCTGATTGTTGCGTTTGACGATCCGGAATCGTGCCAGAACGCCATTTTCGGGATTTCAACACCACGAACCAACATAAATGTTGCTCCCGCATAATCCTGAATCTTCTCAAAACACCAGTTCTGGTACGTTGATCATAGGAAGCCGTGAAACTCTTGCAAATTTTGCAAACGAATGTGCGCAGCGCTGAAGCGAGAGCCACATTTTGAAAAGGAACAGCCCTCAATTCGTAGAGCTCTTGCAATTTTGAAGACGAATGTGAGCAACGCTAAGGCGAGAACCACATTTTGAAAAGGAACCACCCCCAATCCGTGAAACTCTTACAATTGTTGAAAACGAATGTGCGCGGCGCTGAAGCGAGAGCCACATGTTTAAAACCACCCGCACTGAATCCGAGAAGCTCTTGCATTTTTTAAACGAATGCGCGCGGCGCTAAAGCGA